>OMNN01101257.1:20593-34994 GCA_900302755.1 Chromis chromis
AAGACTCTTAAGATACACTATTGGTTCAGATTTAGCTTTTCATATTTTATTTCTTATATCCGCAAACGTGGATCATAAATTATACCACTGATTGTAATATTCTCAGTTGACAGTGAAATACTCCAAATACTTTGTTATTTCTAGTGTATTTACTAAAAATTGTCCAACTTCATATGTGTACAAGGTCCTTCTTTGTCTCTAGCAGTGGCAGAAGCTAGCCGAAAATGTTGTTTAAAAGTCTCCTCATGGTATTGGAATAATTGGAAGAAAAAATAATCAGTTCACAAGTGGGAAAATTCCTTTTAACTCTCCGTCAAAATGTTGGGACACAACTTGCTGAGTGATTAATATCATAGATGCAGAAACAAAGTGGACCAATGTTTGGTTGATCAAAAAATCTTTTGATTGGTGGAACATTACACATTACATAAATTTTTTCTTTAGCAAACATTTAATTTGTGGTATGCTATGTTGTAATTAAGTTTTGCTATCCACATAGAGTAAATAAAGTTATTTATTTGCAGTAATCCTGATTAGTTACTCTTCATTGTCACACAAATACTAGAAAGAGCTATCAACATGTTGTTGAAAACAGAACAATAAATTGCAACGCATCTTCTTTGTAGAGTCCATATTGTTTCCACATTCCAACTTAAAGAGTCCAAATGCTGATTTTTTTTTTCTTCTTCTTCTTACATTTAGTGTGTTGTATAGTTACTTTTGGTGCATGTAAGAAATGTAATGTCTGCAAACTTACAAACTCTAAGTCTGAAAGGGAGTTCTTTTTTCTGTTGCTTACCAGCCAGAAACTTCTTGTTTGAAGCCCAAGCTTTTCTTACGTTACTTACCTATGTCACCTTGTAACACGTTAGCATAATGCCTGCCTAAAAACTAGTTTGGCAAGCCCACAAAGAAGAAACTGCTTCTGTGAGAGCTATACCTCACTACGTATAGATTTGGGGTTAGGATACGGAACCAAATTTGCCTTGCTTTTCCTGCAAAAGCTGATCAATCAAAGCAGACTGGGCTTTTCGGGAAAAAGGGACCTTAAATAGAGAGCTAAATGTGAGTATTTCAGATAGAGGTGCAGCAATGTGCAGTATGAGAAAAATAAAGTGTTTTTTGAACATTAAAGCTTGAAATATATTATAGTCGACCCTAAGAATAAAGTTATGAACGAGTAAATGAGCATGATATGGGCTCTTTAAAAGCACATGAGCACACCAAAATTGGAAATGAACCGGATACAGAAAGCATTATTGAAAATTGATAAACAGTAAAAAAATAAAATAAATGCTATTACATGCAGTGTATTACGTACTGTGTTCATCATACCATCATGTAACCCAGTACAAGGTGTTTTCAACACAATGGAGCAAAAGTAGAACTCCTTGGCACACAAAAATAAGCTTATTCAGCCTTCTGACATACAAGCATTAATTGTTAGTTACAATTTTTATTAGGTATTAACTATTTATAGCTGTTGACTTTTCTGTTTGCTCTGCTTCATGTTTATATTATATATTTAGTTGTATTAAATAATTTACGTAATCCAGTGCATTTAAAGAGCCAGTTATGCTCCTCTTCCTATTTCTATGGTCAAAGGCAAAATGCATCCACACAGACGATGAATACCACACTAACTGATTTACATTAGCATTGCAAAAATAATAATACATTTGCATTTCACATCTTGAAAATGATCCTGTATGTTATTATCATCAAACAGCTATTGTCATTGTCCCTGTCCTTGCACTCACTGCCAGCCATGCACAGCTCCGCTATTCTGGTGCCTGTTCTGTTTCAGCAGGCAGTTATACAAACAAGCACACACCAAAACAGCAACTATCAGAATTTCCTGAATGAAAGGTCAGTGGCTCCCTGCGTCTAAAATTAGCCCGGCAAGTCGCACTACTTTGCAGTCAAACAAGACAAGAAGTGAATGAATCTCGAGCCATCCTTCATTTAAATGAAAGGTCATGAAAATAATGCATCATTTCTGTGACTTTTAGAGAGGAGATAAGATGAAGTAAGATGATACCTTAATGATGCCTGCAGGGATATTATGCAACTGAAGAGGCGAGGAGGGGGGTCCACTGTATATAACAATGCAACGGTATATTACGGATAAAGCAACAAGCAATTACAACATGAGAATCGAGTGAAAACAACTAAAGCACCTCTGCACTGTTGAAGAAGGTGCATTAGTTTCCATTTTCAAACGCACCTGCAGTTTCTACCTAATGTTTTGCTGTTTTTACCAGTACCAGAACATCCCGCCATATGTCCCTCTGTGTGTGTGCGTGTGTGTGTGTGTGTAGGTGTGTGTGTGTGTGAGTTCTTAAAGATTATGTAATCATTTGTGATTTTTTTTGGACCCCTGGCTGCTTTGGCTGACAAGCTCTTGCAAAGAAACAGCGCTCTGAATTCTTTCGCCCCTCCAGGGGGCAGGTTGGCTATGAGCTGGCTTTAGCCGACCGTTTCCATGAGTCCCATGTCTCCTCCTATCCCAGTCAGCCCGGCTCACCCACATATCCTCAAGGACGCACACAATTCAACCCAAACATGCCCCAAAAAAGAAAAAAAAGCCACCACACGCAGACGATTCTGCGTTTCACAAATGATCTCCCTCTGAGACACACACACGAATAGCCTGTGCAACAGCATGGAGATGCATATTCAGATATTATGCTCCCAAAAATGCCAATTTTTGCATTTTTTGATGCACAGATACACTTTAATCACAAAAACAAAGAATCAGAGACACATTTGTATAGTATGCCGGTATGGAAACACACGCAAATACATGCAAGTGCTTTAACACATATACTTTCTACTGATTATATGCAAAAAAATGATAAGAAACAGATACCAAAGCACAGAAACACTACACTTTCTTTCACAAACACACACCTATAAAATACAATCTGACCTTGTGTCATCCTATAACATTAAACAACATGTCAACCTGTATTGTAAAAGTGTGAACGTCTTTTTCTGTATTGGATTAGTCTCTCATAACTCTCTTTCTAAGTGCTGGAGAATGGTCTGACTGCTCCTCATTATCATTCTGCTGTGGATGAATAAACGTGTCAATCATTTGTATGTCTTTCTACCAATCACAAATGTCTTGGGCAATACCAGGATGCAGTGATGGTGCCCCCTGCAAAATAGTGATGGGTCAATTGTTTTGTTGGAACATTAGCACGAATGTAGGCTAGCAATGTTAAATGGCTTATTCACTGAAAAAAACAAGCAGGCCTTATTGTATGATCAAAATGTTCAAAAGCTGAATTTAAAAACAGTTGAATGCAGATAGTGGAAAGGAAGGAGAAAGCTGTGTGAAATGCCTTGTGTAAAAAAGGCAGTTATACCCACAGTCAATATCTGGGAAGTCAGACTACAATCAAATGAGAGAAGTATTGTAAGAAAAAAAGAGGGTTTATAAAGCTTAACTGATTGTGTGCTGAGTGAGCAACTGCTAAAATGAAAATAAATTATTTTACTGCGGATTCTTTCCCCCCATCTTTGTCCAGATTCAAAAATAAAATAATTAATTTAAAAAAGATTTTATCCCCCTGCCTTCTGGTAAGCTCTTAATACTAACTCTAATACAGCTAGAAATCAGTTGGAGCATCAAGCAAATTAGATTGCTTTGAATTTTTTACATATTTTCTAAAATCAAATAATAAATGTTGTCCCGAGAGACTGGTGGTTCTGTCAGCATTTGGCCTGTTGGACAAACTTCTTTCAGTCAGAAGCCTGGGGTTGCAAAGCTCACACTTTGGAGAAGCGTGAAAAAAAAAGGCATGCGTTAGCAAGTTCCTGTCCAGCCTGCAGAAGAAGTGTTAAGTATGAACTTTAGTGCTAAGTAAATGCTAAAAGTAATGCTAAAAGTTAAAAAAAAAAAAGTTTTTAGCATGATTTAAAGGGAATACTGATGCAACAATGGATCTCCATGATGTTGTTGGTCCACTAACAATGCCAAGGTCCACACATCTACATATTCAGACCTTTGAATGTGCAGTTTGGCATCTGATAGCACACTATTCATATTACTGTGGGGGACACACCAGCCAGGTAAACAGAAAACAGACAAAAAAAATATGTATGCAAAACGCGCATAACCCCTATTCACGCACACATATCCCTCAGAGAGCGCGGCCGCACACATTCATATGCGCTCTTACATAAACACAAACACACACACTTTGACATTTAACATGATGAAATGACAGAGGAGGGAGGGGAATGTCAAGCACAATAGACGTCCTCTTGCGTTTGGGCCTAGTTCATGATGCGGGGTGACACATCACGCAGCTCCGTAGGTATGCCATTTGTAAAGATTAGATCGTGATTTGGATGATACTGGAGGGCGCATCCAATAGAGGGGCGGGGAGGGGGGAGAGAGGGAGACAAAGAAAAAGAAACCGAGACCAGGGGGGAGAAAGAGACAGAGAGGGAGGAGAGATCATTATTTGGCATGTCCAGCAGTGAAGCAAACAGCCTGTGTGTGTGTTTTCTGGGCATGCAGCTTCCACCGTTCCCCCTCAAAGTCCTTTTCATTAATGTAAATGTCCCTCACTAGCGGGCCCGTCTCCTCTCTGTGCTTAATTGTTTTTGGCTGGTTATGCCTTTGTTCCCTTGCACCGAGTCTGCGACTGTGTCTGCCCCTGTTTACTTTCCCTATGTGCTCCTGTGCACAAATGACTCGCCTCGCTGGGGTTGGCGCATGTGTGTGCGAATATGTGGGTTGAACGAGACCGGAAAGTTGACGAGAAGAAGAAGACTGGCAAACTTTGAACCAGCATGAGAGGAATATGAAGACGGTGGTAACAGGACAAGACCGGTGTAAATGAGGGGACGATGGAGGTAGGAAAAACGAGAGATGGGAGAACATTCTGCGACAAAACCAAACATAGGAGCTGCATGTGGAGAGGTGTGAAAGCGTAATAAAGGAAAAAGCTCAAAGGATGAGGGTTAAAAATAATTTTAAAAAAAGAGTGCTGGAATTTGAACAGGAACGTGAAGTAAAGAGTGGGAAAAGAGAGAGGCGTGCAATAAGGAGGCAGTCTATTTGTTTGGCTTATGTAGCGCAACCCCTCCCTCAAACACACACACACACCAACACTACCACACGCCCGACAGACAGGCCTCCCTGCGGGTTGTTAGCCATGCTTGCAGAAATACAGCTTCATTTCTGTTGACAGCCGGAGGAAAATAATTGGCCGATAACAACTCATCAGAATGCAGGCGATATGTATGATTTTCTCACCCAGTTGTATCTGAAACAATCAGCAGCAGTGTAAACAACAGAACGGAGGGATCGTTTCATTTCTGTCAAAGCAGAGTCGGGAGGAAAGTTTGGATTTGCCTACACACACACATCGATTTTATAGATTTTTGTTTCCCGTCTGGGTGACTCTTGTATGAGGTGGTTCACTTTCAGGTGCACCAAAACGCATGAAGTGACGTTTATTTTTCATGTGGTACCTCTAATCTCATTTATCGTTTGCAAGAGAATTAGAAAATATTAAGTTATTAAACCAAACTGGGGCTAAACATCTGCAAACAAACATCTATACAATTTCAGTCTTTGATTTCTGCCTCTGTAACGTTTCTCACTGTTGATACTTGGGAGTTGAATCAAATAACTTTCACAGTCAGCAAAGTGTTTGGGGTGACTCATAGTTGCCCAACTGCTGTGAAAACTATTCATTTCACAAGAGTCTGTTGTCTTGAATGTTTTTGAGGTATTGCTGTGCAAATGGTAGTCATTTGTCGCCATAATGAGATGATAATATCTCCAGCTACGTGTAGGGGTGGAACCTGTACATTAGAATTTCTTGAATTCTCATTCTTGACTTTTTAGGATGTAATCTAAGCTCCTTTGCGAGGTCCCATCTGAAATCTGGCAGGAGGGGGGGGTGAGGAAATTAGCACTCCAAATCAAACTGAAAAGCCAAATTGGTTGAATGTTACTCACATTTCTTGCAACTCCCACTTAGAGGATGATTCAGTCCTGTATCACTTGACCAGCTCAAGGGTTACTCATTAACTAGAGGCAGCTACTGGACGAAGGATTTGAATTTGAGAAATGTCTTTCAGCTCCAGTGATGGAAAAAAAAAAATCCTATTGCTATGATTGAAGCACATCCCTTTAGAATTGCATAATCACAAGCCTTGTTTGCTGATCTCTTTTACTCCTGTCAGTCTTCCTCATGACTGGATGCCAACCGCTACAGTTTGCATTTAAATTTACCAACCAATTAGCCATGACCCTCAAGTTTTCAGCCGAGCGTGGTCAGACGGAAATGGCTGTTGAATTTCCATCCTTGCAACACTTCCTGTAATGGAGTAATAAAGTTGTTTATGTGGTTGCATCCCCTCTAAGACAGCAGTATCTCCCTTATCAGGGGCAGCTCCTCCACCCTTCTGAATAGCTCTCATAAGTGGGTGACCTGTGCTAATTTTGTTTCTCTAAGCTGTCCCCGTTTAACACCGAAATCTCTCTTCTGGGTGCCATTTGCATTGGGGAGACGTGGAATATCGAGGCCAAAGTCACGCCATTTAGATGTTTAATTTACCTCACTTGGCTTCCACATCAGATTGCGAGGTTTCCCTTTGTGATTTCACTCTCAGCCAGGGGGCCTTGTGCAGATGAAATGTCTCTTTGTAGCTAAAAAGGATGCGTCATACGGAGTATCTCCTTAAAGTATCAAAGATGACTTTACACACAGCATGTATTGTATTGTAAGACAACGAGTTAGCATCACATGAAGGACTTGGTGATTAAAACAGAAGGAAATGGCATTTGGATGTTATCATATTGTTCAATGAGGCTGACAGGTGCGACGTATTTAAATGGAATAAATATGTCACATTAACTGCTATACCTTGAAAAAGGCACACATGCTCTTCAAACAGGAGACAACAGTTGAGACAGTTGGCAGCCTGCATGTCTCATCAGTTAGTTCTCTAGCGCTTCTCAACATGATCAACACACATGATTCATCACACTTTATTCCATTGCTTATGTGTCCATTATAGGTGTTTTCAGAGGTACACTGGTGTCAGCGTGGACACTCCGGTCTGCGTCTACACAACCTCACAGCGTACGATCTGTTCTGACACCTTTTTTATCATCGGCAGTATTAAAGTTTTCACCAATTTGTGCTACAGCAGCTCCTCTCAGGCCAGCCTTCACTTCCCACAAGCATCAGCAAGCCCTGGACACCCATGACCCTGTCGTTTGTTCACCGGTTGTCCTTTCTCAAACCACTTTAGGTAGCTACTAACCACCGCATCCCGGGAACACCCCACACGACCTGCTGTTTTGGAGATGTTCTGACCCAGTTATCAGTCATCGAGCCATCACATTTTTTTCCCCCCTGTCAAAGTCGCTCAGATCCAAACGCTGCCCATTTTTCTTGCTTCCAACATTAACTCCACTGACTGTTCACTTGCTGCCTCATACATCCCTCCCGCTGACAGGTGCCACTGTAACAGGATAATCGATGCTATTCACTTCACCTGTCAGTGGTTTGAATGTTGTGGCTGATTGGTATATATCTGAAAGATGTCATTTGGTTACTCCAAAAGAATGCAATGCAGCATATTTTTGGCAGAAAAAACAACCCTAAACTTGACAGAAAATTGTTTTAAGACTGGTTTGCAAATTCTCAGAGTATGTCCAGTGAGAAAAATCTCTCTAAAATGTCTACGAAAGGCAGGTGGTATGGCTAAGATGAGGAGAAAATTGTAGTTCAGCAACTAAACTAAACACAGCTATTAACAAAAGTCAATGCAGAGATGCTCTGTTTGCATCATGGTGCTCTTTATTTGTAACTGGTGCTCTTTTAATCATGTCTTCTCTGTGCATTCTCTTTGTCTGCAGATATTCAATGGAACCAGACAGGAGAATTAGTGCATCCAACTGTTTATCTCAATGGCTCTCGAAATGGATCTCAGAAACACACATAATATTATAATATAACATTTTCTTTTTCCACTGTTTAGAAAATTTGGATGCTGTTGAACATTAACGTCTGACTATACTGTCCATCCCAACATTATGCCTTTTCCCAGGGCTGTATTCTAACAAAAATGCTCCCAAATGGAACCCAACTGATGACACCAAAGTAGCAGGTATTGATACCACTTAAGGTGAATAAATATCTTTAGTAGTTTTGACTTGCTATATGTTTCTAGTCCATATTTAGCCATGGAAACCCATGCAGTTTGGCAGCTTAAAGATGGTTATTCATACTTGAATGAGGATACCCAATGGAAAGAAACCAAAGGTCATATTTCCAAAAATATTCTATTGTGACTCAAATAACATTTGCAACCTTGGCAACACCCAGAATTGTAGTCCCATTGCAATATCTTCCACATGTCCAGATCTTGTAGTGACATTGGGTCAGAGTTGTCGTCAGAACAGTGAAGGATGCAATTTGTGTTTCGCCTTGTTTGCTTCTTTTGTGTGCCCTTACCATCTCACTAGGCAATACGATATAATATGAACTGTAAAGAAAACTCGCATAGTCTAACTCTATCAAACCAGCTGAAAATAAAACTTATATCCACGTGAAAATCCAGCTTATTTAAAAGTCTGAAAAAGAATACTGGTGAGCTGTGTCTAGTAATGAGAACAATCTGAACCCAACTAAACTGTCTTTAGTATAAAGTGTATCTAATGTGCTTTGCTGACGTGAATTAACAAACAAATGCTCTTCAACAGATGATTTTACTCTTTTTTTCACTGCAAAAAGCTATGATATGGCACGATTTCTTTGCAATGTGTGAATTAACATCTACCATTCTGGAAAGGCTATCATACATTAATCTGTTTATATGGACAATGATGATTATTTGGCATCACTTAGATTTATTCACCTGCTGTTTCTGCTGTTATTTCTTCTTTTCTTCATTAACATATTTGAAAGTTTGACTGTTTGGACCTGATTGTGTTCTAGTCCAGCAGTTTGTTTATGTATTTTTGCACATACAAAAAACAAATTCACAATCCTTTCATTTTTTCTATGCAAAATATTTCATTCAAACAGCCAAATAAAGTCCAAATTGTTCCTCTTTTACAACCCAGAATACTGACAGCAGATGGGAGAATAAGGCCTTAGATTAAAAAGCAGGGAAACTATAAAGTGTTACTGACATTGTGTTTGCAATGCAACAAACTCAAATGTGAGCTCATCTGTCTGGTACATTAAAACTGGCAAGTTAAGCTTGCAGATGATACATCAGGAGAGATTTATCCTCCCCCAGCAGCGCTGTGCCTTACCAAGAAGTCAATTCACACCAGTCACAGTCTTTGCCCTTCTCTGTATGCCTATAATGACACCTGCACCACTGATTGATGCTTGACAGGGGCATCACTGCCAGCAGTGGTCATTTCTGAAGCGTCAGCACTTTCCCCATCAGCAGACAGCGCTACCTGAGCATACCTACTGAGCTTCCCTCAATTAATGTAGCCGTAGGCGCATGTGTATGTGTGTGTGAACTGTCAGCTTGCCGCTCGTTTCTTTGTCTGACTGCGCCGCGTCGGCCTGCCCTCTCACCGAGCTCATTTTCCCCTTCACTCTGTGTGAAGGCCATCTTCAGAGGGAAGGAAGAGAAAGACAGGAAGGAACAAATCAGAGGGAGGGAGAGACAGAGCGGACGGCGAAGGAGGGATTTTCTTTTTTTTTAAGGAACAGAGGCTGAAACAAAGGCTGAGAAAAAAAAAAGAGGTTGTAAAAAAAATAAAAAGAATGCCTGGGGAAGAAAGAGGAGCTGCGAGAAACAGATAGAGAGAAAAAGATAAGGAAAAGATGTGAGAGAGAGTTCTCCTGTCTGAGTTATTTGTAGTTTTTGGATTATACTTTAAACACACATCTCGGTTCAAATGATTGACTGCAGCTGTAATCTTTATGGTCTTTGCAGTGAGACTCTGTAAATGGAGGGGACCAGAATGTAAACTTTATAGCACCATTTACTGTAAAATAGATACACAAACACGGATTGATTCTCACATGGAGGTATATAATTGCAGGTATGTTCACAAACACACACAGACAGCAAGTTTTAGGACTCCGGAGAAAACAAAGAGAGGGAATTTTCTGCCCTGCCTTTACAAAAGCTGTCAAAGCCAGTGCTGCAGAGGATTAGGAACAGTATAGATCTGTAATGCATCATAACGGGCTGGAGCAAATAAACAAATTGGAGAGAAAAGCGCTGCACAAAAAGACTTGCCAGGAACTATTTATCAAAATTTCCAGAGGCCTGTTGTCTCTGACCTATAAGAACACCTTCTAGAGAAGAATACCTTATAGATGCGAGCTGACACCACTGGCATATAGCCTTTCAAGAAATTATAGCTCGGCGCTGTACTCCGCGACTTTTACCAACTTGTCAGTAATAGCTATTATCTTGTGTGACGGTGGCAGTGTCCCTGCTCTAAGCCATGGATAACTTCCAACGTAATTGACCTCCGTTCTGAGGTTACATCTTTTACTTTCCCTTTACACCGCTCGCTCATCTCGTCTCTTCGCCGCACACCGGTGGTAACCTATACGGACATTTGTTACCATGGCAGCGAGAGGCCGTTCCTTGACTGTTTTATTACTTGTTGGGGGTGAACAGCGCTCTACATCAGGCCCTTGTCCCTGAGTGTGTGCCTTGTCAATGCATCCACTTCACCCTTAGCACCGCTAGGAAGGTGTGTAAGTGAGAAATTTATGTTTTGTTATTGTCAGCTCCTCATGCGAGTATAAGGCTTTATGAGGAGGATGCTCGAGACAAATGCCACTTAGATAAGAATTTGAATCCCATAAGAGGAAACATTTAAAGGTTTAGTTTGCCCAGTAGGAAACAGTGATGCTATTTAGCCTTGCACAATGCTTTGACGACCTGTAGATCAGTTCATTTGGCAAGGAGCAGTGTACAAACTAAAAGGGAGCCAGCATGAGCCCTGAAAACATGATTTTGTGAAATTTTGACAATAACTTGTTTTTGCCAAAGGCTATTTTAGATTTTTTCTGTATCTACATCATGGATCATGCGCAAAATGAGGCTATTATTGATGTATGATTCATGCATGAGGGTGATTCATCACTTATTCGCTTTAATAACAATACAATTCGTGTCGCAAAGTATCAGAAACTTCAGCTCAAAGATCAGAAGCAAACTTTGATGCCAACTGCTGCAAAACAAAAGTGAACTTTCCCAACTCAGTTTGTTTGCTGAATCACCGCTATTTTCTCTCTTTTCAGCATAAGGATATGTCACAAACAAAAGCAAATTTTCAAAAATCGGAGCCAATCTACTCTGAAGAGCAGCCAGAGCCGGAGGCATCATCTACAGCAAATGTTACCGCAGATTGAAAAATAACAAATTAAAGCTACATCAAGTGATTTATAAATGTTGTATCTGTCATTTCTGACAAGGAAGAAGTGGAAAAATTTAAATTCCCTTGAAAGCCGTGGCACAGTTCACATACTGGCAAAGACTTAGCTGCCTTTTAGGGCCTAGTTTTGGATTATTTCATGTTCACAGTGACTCAGTGAGTTGTAGAAACAAACCAAGAATCCATTCAGTTTTGAGGATCCTGCATCATCAGTGCTACAGGGACCCAGGTGGATTTCTTCTGACCAAACAGTGCATCCATAAATAGAAATTCAATAGACGCAAAGCCTAGGACTCCCTTAGGATTGGGGTTGTAGAAGATGAAGCTCGGACTCAAGAAAAACTCAGAGAAGAGACATTAATTTTGTTGCTAAATTTGGCAAAATTTGGGGCACACGTTGAGGCTTTTATCCAAATCAAACTCCAAGCGACCTTTTGGGCAAATTACTTTCACAGTTGCTAGTGCAGCCTTGTGAGTCCAAGGTCTTCCTTTGCCACTGCAGAAACACCTCTCTCTGCATTTACTCTATTCACTGAGTGTCAGAGACTAGCAGCACTGCATGAACTGCATGCATGACATAGACCACATATGAGGTGCAGTTGTGCAAACAGTCTTTGCCAAGGACCCAGATGGAGGCAGTGAGAGAAAAAAAATAAGATATTCTGTCACTTCTACCATTCTCTGAGTAATCGTTTCACATTTACATGTAAATATAGCTGAAAGCACTGTACAGTCATCATCTTTATCATGTCTATGCTGATTTTTGTCAGATAATGTCACTGTATAAAATCCAGATTTTGGTAGCTCTGACTTCTGGTTACGGAGTCACTATTTCATACTTATTTCATTGTCTGACAACAAAAATAGCAAAAATGTGTTAATGAAAACAGTTTTTGGGGAATTCCGCTTTATTAAGATACAGTATATGTGAGCACAGAGAGCAGGAGAGAAGCAAAAAAAAAAGTAAGTATCAATAAATATGTTCTGCAATCATACTTTACAGTGAAACAGCAAATACAGGCTCATTGGTGAATTTATGCCCTTTGATGAACATACACTATATTGCCAAAAGTATTGGCCCACCCCTCCAAATAATTGAATTCAGGTGTTCCAATCACTTCCATGGCCACATGTGTATAAAATCAAGCCCCTAGGCTGCAGACTGCTTCTACAAACATTTGTGAAAGAATGGGTCGCTCTCAGGAGCTCAGTGAATTCAGGCGTGGTACCGTGATAGGTTGCCACCTGTGCAATAAGTCCATTCGTGAAATTTCCTCCATCGATCACCAACTTTCTGCAGAGTCAATAGCTACAGATCTCCAGACTTGGTGTGGTCTTCAGATTAGCTCCAGAACAGTGGTAGAGAGCTTCATGGAATGGGTTTCCATGGCCGAGCAGCCGCATCCAAGCCTTACATCACCAAGTGCAATGCAAAGCGTGGGATGCAGTGGTGTAAAGCACACCACCACTGGACTCTAGAGCAGTGGAGACGTGTTCTCTGGAGTGACCAATCACGCTTCTCTGTCTGGCAATCTGATGGATGAGTCTGAGTTTGGCGGTTGCCAGGAGAACCGTACTTGCCTGACTGCATTGTGCCAAGTGTAAAGTTTGGTGGAGGGGGGATTATGGTGTTTGCTTGTTTTTCAGGGGTTGGGCTTGGCCCCTTAGTTCCAGTGAAAGGAACTCTTAATGCTTCAGCATACCAAGACAAGCAGCAATTTGTGTCCTTTTTCTCCAGGACGTCCCTGGTCCCATTGCAGATGTATTGGAATGACACACGGAAGTTTTGCACAAACTGTTGCGCTGAAATCCGTTACAATTGTGTCCCAGACGGTAGTGCGATCGTGGATGTGTCCAGGCAACAGGCAACCTCCACCTCGCAATCAGCCATAAGACTATCTAAGCACCAAACTAGCGCCTGGTTCTTCTTGGTGGAAAAGGAGTACCAGTTATCCAAACTAAATTCCAAAACAAATTTTTTATACATTCAGTTAATTTAGTTATACAAGTAAATATGTCAAAAAAGAAAGGAAAGCACTTGGGTTGATTTGACAGACAGTTGAATTACTCAGAAAGCATTCATTGCAGTGAGGTACAGTACACATCAATAAAAACTGCACAGCTTGACCTTAACAATGCTATTTGCTTTTCTGCAACAAACAGTTAGTGAGAATGATTATTTTGAATTTACATTGAAATGTAATCATAGTTGCAATCTGTGGATCCACACCTCCACACCTATCACTCTGGTTTAAATTACTCGTGAACTTGTCATTGCGTGAATATGGAACACAGATCACAAGACAGAGCAGACCTGGAGCTTTGTAATGCTTCTCATCACATATGTTTTACATACTGAAGTAATAACAGTATGAAAACAGAATAAACCTCTGTAAAGTAATGTTTTCATTTCGCCCATTTCCTTCATCTCTGTTGAATAAGTCTCAAGGTCCCTGTCGTCTCACAACAAAACACACTTCAGAATAACACTGGAACTTACCAATAACTTGCTTCTGTATGTAACAAAGTGTTGCCATTTTGAATTAACAACAACTTTTTTGCATTATCCCCAACATATAGGAGACATTACGCACCGTCGTGCATAAAAAATAAACGCTAAGAATAGATTTGCTTATCATTGTTATGACTCAAAAGTTGTGGTTGAAAGATGACTACGTGCAAGCGGGCTACTGCACATGAGCTCTACCTAAGCGTCCATAACCTCATCAATGGACCAAATTTCAACAACAGTGCTGAATAATGGCACAAATAGTGGTGCTTGGGTTTTTTTTGGTTGAATTTCAGGGAACAACATCTTTCTCAACTCCAAATGTTGTTGGATCAAAATGTCAAGATATGCTACCTGGGACAAGGAAATGTTCTGAGCACAAATAAGATCTGCAATGTCTTTTAGCTGGAGAGCTAACTGCCATACTTCATCCTCATGGTTTTGCACTTTGTCACCAATCAAAACTGGTAGTAATCTCAAAAGATTCC
>OMNN01101257.1:35014-53219 GCA_900302755.1 Chromis chromis
CTCTATATCTGGCACATCTTTTAAAATAACTGTATTTACTTTCAAACCTAAGCGTCCAGAACCTCATCAATGGACCAAATTTCAAAAACAGTGCTGAATAATGGCACAAATAGTGGTGCTTGGGTTTTAGTTGAATTTCAGGAAACATCTTTCTCAACTCCAAATATTCTTGGATCAAAATGTCAAGATATGCTATCTGGGACAAGGAAATGTTCTGAGCACAAATAAGACCTGCAATGTCTTTTAGCTGGAGAGCTAACTGCCATACTTCATCCTCATGGTTTTGCACTTTGTCACCAATCAAAACTGGTAGTAATCTCAAAAGATTCCAGTTTTGAATGGCTTGCCCTGATAACTTGGCTCCATCAGGTTTGACAGCACATGGCTTTGTGAGTGCTTCAGATCCTTTATACTTAAACTGTTTGATACGCCTGTTCAAGATTAAGTATGTGAACCATTTTTTCTTTTTAATGTTATTCAGGTACAGTGCTAGATCATAGAACACGACTCCTTCAAAGAGGTCATGACCTAAACAGTGCTGAATAATGCCACATCTTCATAAAATAAGCAGGTGGCTGACCCTCTCCCAGAATAAGTTCAGTGTGCACCTTTAAGACTTTAAAACAAAAAATGTCTATTCTGCCTTAATTACCATAATACACATTGTTGATTTAACAAAGTGAAAACTAAAAGTACCTCTTCTCAAACAAGCAGAGTCCACAGAAAGAGTCCATATTTAGGTTTGACGCCACTCATAGTCGGAGAGCTCCTGTATCAGGGTGAGGACACGAGGGTTCACGTTGAGACGACGCTTCGAGTTTTTGTTTTCTACTTTGGTTCCTTTTTCAGGGTTTATCGAGAAGAAACACCTGTAGAATAAAAGCATATCAAGCATTTTATTTGGTCAGTTTTAAACAAAAAGACAAAATATACGTATATACAGTCATGGACAAAAATATTAGCACCCCTCAGGAAATGCTAACTCACACCAAGAGCCAGACCCAGACCGTACTCACCTTTGAAGAAACTCCAGAGTTGAAGCCAGCTCAGATGGATAGTGAATGTTGAGACAATAGTAGCTCCCAAACATGAGGCACAGTGCAGAAATGAAGGAGGAGATGTTTGTGTTGACAAGGTTCTGATCCAGACTCAGCATGTACCTTCTTGAGGAATAGCAGGACTGTCCTATGAACAAAATATTTAACAGGTTATATTAATAAGCACTGCACTCACATGACAAAAAAAGAAAAGAAAAAAGAGAGACATGAAACTGACTTACCACAGACAATAACAGTGGGTGTCCGAGGCACTTGCTCCAGTTGGACATCTTCTGCCAGACATGTATGTTCTACATGGAAGAACATGGACTCCTCCTCCTCATCGAAGTAGCTGAGCAGAATCAGGAGCATAGAATAGAATAGCCTTTTATTGTCATTACATAACATGTAATGAGATAGAGATCATTCAAATGATCATCTCATCATCAAGCTCTACAGAAGCCTGATAACGATCCTGATCATTTGAATCAGGTGTGTTGGAAGAGGAGAACATCTAAAACATGCAGGATAGTGGCCCTCGAGGACCAGGATTGGGCACCCCTGTTCTATACTTTGTTATATTATGAGAACTGAGTGCATGTTCTCCTTTGATGATTGAGTGCCTTCAAAAAAAAAAAAGCAAGTAAGTGGACATTGATTTTGGATGGGTTTTTTGTCAAATGAATGGTATCATTTTACTTGTAGACCCAGTAAAGGTAACCCTAGAGTAAATGGTATCACTATAGTAGTAGCATTTTTGACAAATATTACAAAATAATATAGAATTGTGAGCTTTTTCAGTGAAATGACTCAACTTGCATCAAGATGTTGCATATGGGTTTGGCTTCAACGTATCCTACGTAGACAGTTTGATAATGTTTTGCATGAGAAATGAAGATTTTAACTGTTCTTTATGTCATGTTTTGTCCCTTGTTTTGCTTTTCTAAGATGATGTTGCGGTAGAGTTTGGTAGGTTTTCTTCTTTTTTCCTCTTACCTCGTCCTCAGATTACCTTTTTGTGGTCTAACATTTTTTTTTTTATAACTGATTTCCATCCCTTGCTTCTTTGGCACTCACAGCTGAGGAGATCGAAGGTACTACTTGTCTGACATCTCCCATTGAATAGGACGTTACTGATAGGCCTCTGGCTGATTGTGTAGAAATACACAAACAGTAAAACCATTTGTGATTGGTTCCCCTTCATAAGCTTTTTTTGTGCAACGAGAGGTCTACCTCTCACCTCTGCTCTCCATCCTAACTGTTTTCGTTTAGCGCTGACATGAGTAGACAGGCCAAACGCTCTTAAAGAGGAACATTGAATGTCACGGTCAATTTCTCCTCTCAAAACTTATTGGCTCTTGCATTTTACAAAGCCTCATCTTTCACTAGCTATTTTGTCATTTTCATTAGAGTGGACATCATTTGGAGTATCATCCCATTACAAGTAACCGTCTGCCAAACTTACTCATAATACTAAGTTATTCATAGAGTTCCAAAAATCATCCAAAGCCATGGCCAAAGATGTAGTGGAGTGTAAAGATAAATGAGGTTTATGTTCATTATTTGGGGTTTGTCAGCGTTTTTTTGCATATCATACGTCTTGTAAAGTAAAGAAGAGCATTTTGGTTTATTGTGGCCTCAAAATTCTCATTGGCTGGAGGCCAAAGTTAACCCCTCATCTTCTTTACCTCTACATCAATGGCTATCACTCTTGGAAAAAAATGCACATAATTATTTAAAAGCTTTACCAACATGAACGCAACAACTAATCGGCATAAATTCTGTCTTCATAATCTGTTTTTCTTGTGTATTTCTGTGGACTTTACCTTTCTTCTATCTGCTTAGAGCGGTAGGTGCCTGTTGCTTTCATGCCTGATTATTCTTTTTAACGTGATGTTGTGCCTCTTTTCTGGCTTCCCCTTTCTTTTTCTTCTCATCACCAGAGGACGCAGACTATAGTAGCGGATTTCACCTAGGTGAGAGTCTTCTTCTTGTCTTCTCCTCCTTGTGTCCTTTTCTCTCCTGATGTGGTCCTTTATTGTTGCATTAACAGTGCAGACTATGGCTAGGTCTGTGTTAGACGTGTACGTGTCCTCTCCATTAATCCTCTCCTGACTCCCAAGTTTTCCCTTCATACATCAACTTTTAGGCCATTTAATGTCGCATGTGTTTTCGTGGGACACCGAGAGATTGTTCCACTGAGAAACAGTGACTTGTTTTGTACTTTTCTCTCTCTCAGAGCATTTTGGTGCGACTGATTTAACTTGGACTCCCATATAAAAACACAAAGAGTAGTTCTGTAGTGGTACAAAAGACTACGGTGTGCTATTTTTGCTCCCTTGCTGACAGCACTGGCAGATCATGTCATGGATTGTAGTATGTAGTAGTTATCCTGTTCTGCCTCTGCTGTGGGTCTGAACACATCTCTGAGAATGGTTCTGGATGGATTTGGGTTAAAAGAACGGCTTGTTTTCCACGCTTTGTTTTGGAGGTCCGGCCGAGAGTCGGTCTTGTTGATGTGGTAACGGTCAGACTTAATGACAATTACCATGCCCCGCTTTGGTTCTGCATCCCTTTCCAGAGCACTGCTTCCAATTCCCTGTCTTGTACAGAAAATGTTCACCATCGTGTTTTTATTACCACTGTCATTTTCCCGACAAATCATAAGGTATCGTCCCTTTGGAGGACCACAGGCCGTCCGAGCTGGCGCACACACAAATCCGTCTGTCCACCTCTCGCTCCATTTGTCTTTATTTCTTTTTCTCTCTGTCTATATTCAGAGGTTGAGGTCAAGGGGTGAACAGGCCTCAGAACTCTCCTTGCTCACTACACCATTTAGACTCCAGATTTCACAGGATATCCAGTGCACATGCAAGTTTATAAATACTAAGTTTGAGCCATGTCTGCCAAGCTCAATCAGGGTCATTTCCCAAAGTCGAACTATGCCAAACACTAGTCCATTTTTTTCCCACTCCTCTGTCCCCTTCAGGCTTGCCCTTACTGTCACCCTGCCTCCTCCATGAGGTCAATGACCTCAGCCTCTCCTCTTCCTCCTTGGTACCCAAACAACATCCAGCACTCTAGCGGGTTAGCAGCATTTCTCGACTCCAGCAGCCCAGAACGAGGTTTAACTGAAATGAGAGAACCTCAGGAGAAGGAGGAGAAAAAAATTGTGAGTTATAATAACATCTTCTCGATGAGAGTACTTTCTGCATGGCTTTTCAGCCTGTTGGATGTGGTTGTATGATTTAAAGTTGGCCCGTCTCTAAAAGTTTGAAATCCTAGAACTTACAGATGCTTTTGCAATGCTACTGAGGTTGCATGGGGAAATAAAGGAGGCGGTGGGAGGTGGCAGGCAGTTGTTGTCCTTAGTTTTTGGTTTGTTTTCCCTTCATGCCTCTCTTAGTGATGCAATGTCTGTAAGGGCCATTGCCAAAAGCGATCCTTGAGCACTACTTGGGGGCGAGCAGATTCCTGTGCTCAGATGCTGCTCGACTTTAGAGCCAGCAGACTTACAGAATAAAGCCCGATTTAGAAGGAGGAATACTGTGTTCCAGGATGCTTGCTCATCAGGCCTTTCTAGAAAGCATTGCTTGGAGACTCTCATTTTCCTCTTAACACCAAACCCCAAGCAACACGTTTCTTAAGTAATCCATCAGAGCAATCAGCTCCGTACTTGTAGGCACAGTCAGACATTGCTAACGTAATCCAGAAAAACCCCAAAGTAACACATTGAACATCCAGAGAGAGAGAGAGAGAGACAGATGGATGGAAGGAGGGCGGGCAAGAAGCTCCAAATCAGTAAAAGCTGAACAAATGGGGGCTGGGATATCCATCAGCTGCTCACAATCCAATTATGGAAGTTATGGAACAAAATGGAGAAGTGTTATAAACTGAAAGAAAAATTGCTCCATTTCCAAAATGAGATGAGTTCATCAGGGTGCAGGTTCAATTGTTGTCGAGAGGCAGGAGCCAATATGTTGGGATTAGTGAGTTTTTCCACCCGGCTGTGTCCAAACACAGAGGAACCTTACTTTATAAGATTTCAATGATGCGTAAGCTAATGAACATCCAACATTTGGATACAATCAGAGCAGGTATCGGCACTGGCTGCTTTAACAACAAACCTTTCCACTTGTTTAGAGTTGAAAAAGACACGTGGAGTTTCATTTCCCTGTGATGTAGAGCATCTTCTCTGTCTGAACATCAGGCTGATGAGGTAAACAGGAAAGCAGACATTAAGTCTTAGTACTTTTGGCACTCGGAGGCCCCCTTTTGGCTTGTTGGTAGTGGCTTCAAGGACTCCAGAAGAAGCAGAAGGGCTGTGTGTGTTGAGCATTTTTTTGTTGTTGTTGTTGTTTTTTGCCAACAGAGAAGGCACGAGGCATCATTTTGAGACGAGACATTCCTGAGCCCTAAAGAGCTGCGGGATAAGACTGGAGGGGAAAAACAAATAGCGCTGATACAAATGGACCTCTTGCAGCCAAAGGTCTAGAGCACTATTCCACTGTATAAGCCTGTAACACTTGGGTTGAGTACCACTTTCCTAATGCTCAGTGCGAGGGCCGTGGAAACTACTCCCAGAATGTGTTCTCCCCCAGATAACAACTAACGAGTTCACCGCTATGAAGTGCTACATATAGTATCTCAAATGTCATGCCAACACACTTCTCTGTTTGCTTTTAGCCTTCATTGTTTCTATTACTAAAGGAGTGAACTGAAGCTTGCTTTTGTCTAACGATCAGTATAGATATTCCTCTGTATATCTCGGCTGCTGCTGGAAACAGTTAGACACTTGATGCAATCAGATATCCTAAGATCAGGCATGTAGGCCACTTTATTGCAGCTCCATGATTGATTTTACAGATGACAGTTGTGGCAGTTGTGTGGAAGGAGCATATGAAGGACACACTGCATCCTCCTCTCCTCTCCTCAAAACCTTCTCGAACCCTCCGGAGACATTTTACACTAAATAATGGTTGCTTACGTTACACTGATCAACAGTGACATGGCTTTATACAACGCACAATAGTGTCAGATCTCCGGAAAGCTGCGCATGTTGCTTTAATCGTGTAGCATGCTTCCCTATTATGCAAGACAAGCAAATTGAATCAAGCAGAGCGGTTCTTCTGTCTACCCCAGGCTGTTGTATTTTTCGTCATTATGGGCCCCAGCACTACTCTTCCTTTTATTCACTGTCGGGATAATAATGGCTGACAGTGTGGAAAGCGGCGTCCTCCTCCCTAGCTCCCTACCATGCGCCCTCCTCATCCTTTTCCAACCAAGCCAATAATGGCGACGCATAATAAGGCAGAGAGAGCTGGTAATGCTTCCCACATTTGGTGCCCACGAACCGGACTAAGTGTTACAGCGTTAAACCGCAGCATGGGGAATTGAGCCGAGAGCGTAATACTCACTTAATCCCCAGCTGCCATGCCTGGTTAATTCCATAGATGTCGTCTCCATTAGTCCTGAGGAGAGAGGGCCCCTGCAGGGAGAGCCAGGATGGCACTGGAGCTGTCAGCACGGGTCTCCTATAGTTAGAACCACGGGGCCTAGACGGCGGCCCTCGCTACACTGGGGCTTCGCAACAGGTGTTTTCACTATGAACCTTTTCCTCTCTGCTTCGCCTCACTTTTTCTTTCTCCGCTCTTTGCACAAGTTCGATCGGAGAAAAAATGGCAGTCGTTTTTTATCCCCTCTCAGTGTTGTCATCTTGCTGATCGCCTACGCGTGACGTCTGGAAGACCTGATGCTTGTATTGTTCTCAGGGTTCTCCTCTTTCAGACACCCATTGGCAAACACATGACTTGAGACTTTTTGAGTCATCTGTTATATTTTTACGAACATTTGTCTTACTGTGCTATACTTTCCTGTTTTTTTTTCTTTCTTTCACAGTTGTAGCCGCTTCTTTTACAGGTGTGGGGTCGTAACTATTCACAGGATGTTGGTGTCCGAGAGGGCAGTTTGCAATCACAGTTTGCAGAGGCCTCAGGGTGCTTTCTTTACACACACGCTAAATTTCCTACGTGGCTGTAAGACATTATCACACTGGAAAATGGGCTTGCAGGACTGCAGGCGACTTCCAGGCAGCTATGTGTGTATGTCGGTGTGTGCGTAGCCACAGCTTTGTGTTTACACTGTGTTTAATATGCTCATCTTTTTTTCCTTCGCTTTTTTTTTGTGTTTCTGTTTCGCTGAAAAGGACATTGAATCAAAGTGTCTGTGTGTTTGTCGACAAGAGAGAATGAGTGAGAAATGCATGATGTGTGTACATGCAAGTCCTGCTCTGGCAATTTACCCAGTCGCAGCCTGGTGCACAGCGTTAGGAGGTGTGTGTGTGTGTGTGTGTGTGTGTGTGTGTGTGTGTGTGGAGCTTCAGCAAGGAAACTTTAACTCTATACCCCAAGACACACAACGCTCTTTCGCAGAAAAGAACACTGCCACTACTACGCTCTCATTCCAGGGAAATTCAAAACAGAGCTATTGTCAACAAATTTGATTTAATCTGTCAAACCATTTAAGGAGGTATTGGATGTCTGTGCCATACGTATCATTCATTCCTTTCCTACTAGTAACCTTTATGCTTGGATCATCCTGTGACAAACATGTTGGTGTTCCAACATAGCTGAGGCTTTTCTTGACAAACGGGGCAGACTTCCTTCATCTAAACGGGACTTGAATCCTTCTTTAATTCTGGATCTCATTAATTTCCATCCCGTCGGTCTAATTCTCCATGAAGATGAGATGAGTTGTTGAGGGGGCTCGATGAGGGATAGTGTGCTGCTTTCTCCTGCATGAGGCTTTAATTCATTTACCCTCAGGCAGTTGCTAGAAGGGAGGGAAGTTGAATTGTCCTCATTATTTGGATGGAGTCACTGAGGACGGTTTAAGTGAATTTGAGGTGCACCAGATTACTGAGGGCCCTCCTCAGCTGAGCGATGGCAATTTATATTAACGAAACTCTGCACCTGCCTACCCTGTGGAAAGCAGTGGCCTTGGCCTGAGCTGCTGGGATGGCAGCTTGACAGACAGAATTAATGACTTTCATAGTATTACTTAAAGCCTAATTAGCCAGTAGTGTGTTTACACTATGATAAATGGCTGACCAGTGTGGCTTTTTGGGTTTGAACTTTAGAAACGGACTGCTTGCTTTCAATAGGATATCACTAACATTAAACTCCTAATGTTTATTGTAATGATGTCAACTTTGTGGATATTAGTTACAGTTTGATGTCTTTACAGGAGAAATGCAGATGAGCGGTGGATGCTTTCCACTGTGTGGCAGAGGGTGGTGGTGGGGGGCTGATGGTGCTGAATGAGTAGATTAACCACAGGAGAAATGGCACAGACAACGTAAGCCACAACTTGCCCGCAGTGGAACAAAGTCTGCCCTAAATGTTCACTGTAACACTAGATTCAGGCGCGTGTGTACGCCCCTACGTATGCACACGCTTATGCAAAAAAACACTATTATTCTGCTCCGATGACTTACAGCGTGTTTCATTTGTAACTCAGCATAGGTCTGCAGCTCCTTCCCCTATTAAGGGACTGTTTGGAAAAGAACAAGCTGAGAAAAATACTTTCTCTTTGCTGCTTCTTGTCTGCGCAGCCCTGCAGTGGTTTGAAAATGTTGTGGAAAGTATTAAGGGGGCGGGTATCAGGAGCTATTTCAACTCTCTCTCAGTCCATAATTTTAAAGCTGCCCTAATCATGCTTCTTGCATCCTATCTTTTGAGTTTATTAATTACTGATTTGAAACTGAAATAATGAAAGAGAAGGCTGGCAACAACCCATGGCAAGAAGCAGAAATAGGATATTTGACGTCCCTGGCTTCTGAAGATTTACCGCTTTTCAGCTTGGACCAACATCTGTCATAAATCTGAAACCATAGTCTGCAAATTAGACATAAATGTCTCCTTTTGATACTGTCATAGATCATCAGATCAAGGCGTGCACACTCTTGGATCGGTATGTTAAGAAGCCTTTGTGACAGAAGTCGGAGGACACGGTGCGCCGTAAACAAATCGGAGATGACAGCTGTTGTAAAGCGACCTGCAGACACAGGGCAACTGTTCCTTTGCAACCAACCAAAGAGCACTAAACGACACACACATACATAGGCCTGGCGTACACATACCTCATCTGTATCTAAAATTGCATCATGAATGAATGCAAATCAAAGCCTGACAGTTATGTGCGCAACCATTAACCAGCTTGCGGTGAATTCACATACTGTCACAGTAAATTACAATAAAAGAACATCTAGTTTCTTCGGCGCACAATGATCTCTTGGCTTTAGAAACCACAAGATTTCAGACAGATCTAAAGGAACAACAATGATTCACTCCTATCTTGATTTACATATTGTTGTTAAGGGCAAATCCAATAAGCATACAGTAGCTTTTCACAAATGTTAAAAGTTCTAAATCCTCACCAGAGATTCAAAGAGATACAAGGCATGCACAAAAGGAGAAAATTTAAATCCACTACATGTCACCAGGGGAAAATGTGAGTAAAGTGTTTGAGTGCGATATCCAGGGAAACTGTTTGGCCCAGGGTTATGCTGTACTTCTTTCACCTACAGCAAAGATAGCTGTCATAAAACTGAGCTGCACAATACAATATGAGGTCTTGGACATGGAGCTGTGTGGAGGTGTTTGCCAAGACACTGAAACAACCATAAATCGAAGTGCGCAGCTGCAGCCTTATGTGTACATACAGTTGCAGTGGAATTTCGACACCCCTCATAGACACCACTACTCGCTGACACAACTTTTTTTGTATCTTTTATGTATTGAAACTGTAGATTAATGGTTTCTTTCTGTCTCCTCTTATCGTTTCATCCTGACCTCCAGCTGGGTTCAGGAGAAGCTTCCGTCTGAGCAGGAGAGACAAGAAGACCAACAAGTCCATGTACGAGTGTAAGAAGAGTGAAATGTACGACATGGCTGACGTTCCCACGTACGAGGAGGTCACTCCATACCGCAGGCAGAGTGGAGCCAAACACAGGCTGGTGGTCCTCGTAGGTGAGTGGAGAGCCGGACTCCAAAAAAGTTTATCAAAAAATGCAACTGATGTCACTGCTTACCTCACACTTTGTTTTGAGTCATTGCTGTTAAACTTGGCTCTGTAGAGACCATAGATTTTAATGAAAATCCTCACCTCTCAGCGGGGCGACACACACACATCACAGAAACGACTGTGACTCAGAGTTTTTGTTGCTCCAGAAGCCCCAGGTGGCCCGGCCTTGGCCTCCTGTGACCCTCAACCCAGAAATGAGCTTCCCAAAGTGGGGGCTCACCCGCAGCCATCCACCTTAATTTAGACTTTTAGCACTCAGTGGAATCGACGGAGCAGACCTCATATTAATCAGTCACATTTAGTACTTTCATTTACTGCACCTCACTCTCAATGTCCTTTCAATTTTTTCGAGCCGATGGAATTGTTAACACTTGCCTGGAGGAGCGGGTGTTACAAAGCCCTCCAAAGAGCTTTATAACGTGCCAAGGTCTTGAAATGAATTTAGCGGTTTCTCATTCTGTATTTGTGGTTGGAAGACGAGTGTTGCCAGTGAATGGTGGAACAATATGCTAAGCCAGGTGCAACAGTAAAGACTTAAATCTTTCTCAGCACCAACTGTACCATCAGGGAGATCTAGGCTTTTGCACATTTTTCCTTTTTAGGTGTGTTACTCGTAACAAAAAATGACAAGAATGTCCCAGACACAGATGGAATAAAACATTCCTAACATTTTTAGTGTGATTCCTTTTAATATTTCCATTCATCAAGGTAAGGGATGCACTCAAGGAATGAGTACTCAAACATCTGTTCTAGTCCTCATCTTTTTTATTTTAGATATTCCAGATGCATTTTTACACATTTGTGACGTTAATATAGAAGTGAACGCTACTGGCAACAAGGTCAACAGTGTCCCCGTCTTATTTCTTTGCTACTTCAAGTCAAGTCAAGTCTTTTTTATTGTCAATTCTGCAGTATGTACAGGACATACAGAGGATTGAAATTACAGTACACTTCAAACCTTTAGCGCAAGACAACATACATTAAATAAAAATGAAATTAAGTAATAAAATTCTAATAAACAAAAACAACAGAAGAGCTTTAGAAAAAATACAAATAATAAGTAATACTATAAAGGCACATAGCAGATTGGAAAAACAATTTAGTGCAAATGTGGTAGTGCAAATAAAATGAGCTTCATTACTGGATGAAGTGTGTGTGTGCAATTGTTTTCAGACTGTCATTCTTCCTCTGAATTCTTTGTTTCTTTTTTAATCTGGAGCATCAGAAATGTTTTCTTGGATGCTTCCTTGTTTTTTTCACCACAGGCGTCACCATATTTGTAGTTGCTGTAGCCTACGCCATCGCTCTGTCACTCTGGCAAACCAATCATTGCTGGTTGATATAAAACACATGGCCTTCAGTGCACAAGCATGGGGATGTCACCACAGACACCACATTTAAAACTCTGGTTTAGTGCAAACTACAGGGGGATTTACTTGGCTTTGATAGGCTTCATCAGCATTTTGTGAACACGTTTGATAAAGGTAAGGGAGATGTAAGGGGCATCTTTATATAAACAGCTCCGTGCAACAGAGCAAACTTAGACGGCTTAGATTTAAGCATCTAAGTCTGACTATTAGTGAGATTCAAGATATAGTCAAAGTTTTCCTCGTGTAATCGACGCCTGTCTTCCACACCACACTTCCTGTATAGATATGAGCAGATGTGTGCTGGGTTTAAAGCAAGTTAGTGTGTTCTCCACAAAGATAAAGTATCCCTTGAACTGATTAGAAGTAACCCTGTTGAACATATCACATTTATGCCTTTGTGGCTACAGAAGTGTCTCATGTCAAAACTGAGTTTGGGATTTGGGATTGGGACACACAATCATCTATAATACCATCAATCTCTTATTTGGTCAATCCTTCTCTTTCTCCCTCCGACCAATCAGGAGCTCACCAGCCAGATTATGATCAAAAACATACAAAGCAAGATAACATAAGCATGAACACAGTCATACAGGACATATGAAATTACAGTCTCTGTCTTTCTGTTCTGTCTTCGTGGGAAATTAAGGAGCAAGTTATGGAGAAAAATACGACATTTCACAACAACCAATTTAATTGAACATGATTTGTTTTTCTTTAATCTCATGTTAGGGATCAGTAACGTGCCCTCCAATCTGTGCTGGCCTGCCGTGCCCTCTGCTGACTGGCCCTCTCCAGTCGTTCGTCCTCCCTCCTCTACTCCATCACCTCCTCCTTCCTCACTCACGCTCCCTCCCTCCATCCTCCAATGCTCACTATCCTTCCATCGCTACCTCTGCTCTACCCCACTCGTATCTATCACTGTACACCCCCCTTCCTTCCTTCTGTCCCATTGCTCTCCCCTCCATCCATCCCTTCTCAGTGTCTTCTCTCCCCAGATGTTAGGAGGGCAGGATTGGCCGTTTGCTGGCTCCAGCCTCCAGCATCACAGAGGAGGGGCATCAGCCAGATGTTTGGTTTCATATTCATGCAGGGTTTATAAATCTGAAGAGAGCAGACAACCACTGACAAGGAGAAGGAAGAGGAGGATTCAGGTGGAAGACTGAGGGAACTTTCTGCATGTTCTATTTCTGACTCCGACAGGCACTTTTGGAGTTATTCTATCTTTGTTTCGTCCTCACTCCTACTCCTCCTCCTCCTTCTTGAGTGAGTTTTGGAGAATGGTTAGCTGGGTGGTTGGAGGGCGACGCTCCAGGCAGATGTAGACCTGGTGAGAGTAGTTTGCACCAGGGGGGAAACAGTGGAGGACGTCAAATGAAAAGCCAGTCTCCATCACCGAGCGGGCTGCTGCAGCTAAAGGTGGTCTTGGAACTGTGTGTGACTGAGGACACCAAGTGTATCAGGAGCTGGGCTCTTGGCCGTTCCGCCTGCGAACCATGTCAAAAGTGCCCAAGACCAAAAATGTCTCCTGGGTGAGTACTGCCTCTCTGGCTGGTAGGTGGGGGGAGGAGTGTGAAGGGCATGGAGGGGCAGGGCTGTTGGTGGATTATAAGAGTTCATTTTGAGTGCTTTTCATTTCTGTCAGTCTCATCTGCTTTGAAATGTGTTATTCATGGCTGAGTTTTCTAAGGAATGCTATATATGCTATATATGAATTTCAGTATGCAGCAGTTTGGTGTCACACTTATTCAAAACCCAGTATTTCTGTTTTGGGCCAAAGAAGGAGCATGTTTTTTGGGCCCATCTCAGGATTCAGGAGACAGAACAGATAAAACCATTGTCTTTGATGGCTCTTTTGCACATCTGCCGTGATGTGTCCAACAGCTGTGCAGTCAAAACTATCCTAAAGCCATCTCTGCTCTTCTCCAGCCTGCTTCATACCATCCTGTTCAGCCGGATGAACACTAAAACAGCATTAAGAGAGAGAAAAAAAAGGCACTCACCAAAAGGCGACACTTAGGCTCCAAACAAGAAACCTGGAGGTCACTGAAGGGGCTGAGGTGTGCTGAGACTGCCTGACTGACGTTTGATAAAAAATAATTACACATTTTGGCTGTGTCCAAATGCTACCAGTGATGAATTCTGGAGTCTTTTTTTTATTTTTAGGTCAGGGCAGATGTGTGGTTTCTAGCTGTGTGGACACAGTGGAGGGCAGAGTGGGAGGTCGAGGTCTGGAGCTTTGCCTGAAATTGTGCGTGCCATCCATCTCTGGCCCAGCAGCCCTGCCCTGCACTACTGGCCCAGGCCTGGCAGCACACACACACACACACACACACTCTGGTTGTAAGAAGCTTAGGGACAGATGTTTGTTTATGTATGTGTGAGAGCACATGAACACGTGTGTGTAGGGAGGGGGAGTGGACGAGGAGTGCAACGGGACGCATGTGGAAGTGTGTTTATGTCTTTGTGAACAATGCAGTAGTAGCACATATCAGCTTTAACAAATCAATCTCCAGGTCAGGTTCTACTTGCACCCTTATTTTAGAGCTTTCAGCACTGATATACACGGACCTGATCAGCAGACTGGTTGTTACTTCCCTGACAGGGGAGCCTCCAGAAATTTTTCATAGGGGTGGCCACATGGGGAACACTGAAAATCTTGGAGCGTCACACCAAAATCTAAAGACATAGCTGAACTTCATGGATTTTTAAATGCTTTGTAGTATAGAGTTGAGTTAAAAATAAAAGGGGAGTTAAGACATTGCATCCTGATTTACCTTGGTTTCTTATTTTACAGTGAAGGTTACTAATTATGTGATGTACACAGAGCAGGGGTGTCAAACTAATTTTAGTTCAGGGGTCACATACAGCCCAATTTGATCTCAAGTAGGCCGGACCAGTAAAATCACAGCATAATAACCTATAGATAATTTGAAATAACTTGATAACTTGAATTCCTCCCTGGTGACAAATAAAGTTTTTTGAATTTGAATTATAATGACAACTCCAAATGTTTCCCTTTGTTTTAGTTTAAAAAAGTACATTCTGAAAATCTCCACATTAAATGTACAAAACATTATGAACAACCTGAAATTTCTTAAGAAGAATAAGTGAAATTTCAACAATATCATGCCTCAGTTGATCATTTACACATGTGCAGTACAACTTACAGATCATAGTGTATCTACAAAGGCACAAAACCAGAGCTGGCCTGACCAATGTGGCGCCCCAGGCCTCCATCAGCGATTTACATACGCTTACAAAAGAAATCGAATAGCATTGTTTTGTAGTAATATTAATTGGGCATTGCTTTACATTTGAATCAAATGTAAAGCAATGCCTCCATTTTAAGAGTTAATAGTAATAACTAGTTTTAATATAATTATATTGAAGGTGAAATTTTTCCTGATTTTGTGGCGCCCCCTGGAGGCCACGGCACCCTTAGCCGTTGTGTATGCCTATATTGCCTAATGGGTGACCCGGCTCTGCACAAAACATTTAGTCACAGGCGTCTTGGATCTGAACAATACATACTTTTTGATCAACTTGTCAAGACCTAGAAATTATTTTAAATTTACAGCTTTAAAAATGTACAATTTGCAGTTAATGTCTTCTCTGTCATTTTTACACTTATCCCACTAAAGTTATCCCATGGGCCGGATTGGACCCAATGGCGGGCGGTGTATGTTTGACACCCCTGACATAGAGTAATACAGCTACAGGTAACATTTTGGTTATTGCAGCAACCACCACTGAAAATGGGGTCATCCCTATGTTCCCCAGGTCCTATGTTCCCCCGGGTCCTATGTTCCCTATGGTCCCCAATGGGGGAACATAGGACCCTTTTATCTAAAAGGGGTCCTATGTTCCCCGTTTTTCCTAAAAAGGGTCCTATGTTCCCCGTTTTTCCTAAAAAGGGTCCTATGTTCCCCGGTCGTAATACATACTGGGGAACATAGGAACCTTTGGGGAAAAACAGGGAACATAGGACCCTTATTTAGAAAAAGGGTCTTTGTTCCCCGGTCCCATACAAAGCGGGGAACATAGGACCCAGGGAACATAGGTACGCTCCCCTGAAATATACCAGGACAGGGAATGCTGCAGTGTATTTGCAGTGTATAGGTTCGTGTTTCAATATTGAATATTCGGCCAATGTATGATGATAATGTAGCCAACTACAGCTAATTATATTACAATAAAATGTGTTTTTGTTGCCACTGGGCTATCCATTGCCTTTTTTTGGCAGTTATTTTAACATTTAGGGAGGTCACCTTCTGTAATGCATCCTACGCACATTAACGTTCCTGCTGCAAACATCCTAATAGATGAATCTGATTTGACAGTAAAATATTTTGACATCAGTGAACAGAACAGACTTTTACAGTAAAATAATAGCTGTGATGAAGCTCAGGAGTCAACAGTGTAACGAATGATTTAGCTGTAGCTGATAAACTGTGACTCTGTGTGGAACAGCTCACCTGTCTGCGCTGAAGTACAGTGTTAATTATCATTAGAACATCATCAATCCTGTCTCCATGTCGAGGATAATTTATCACTAAAAGTAATGAATGAAGCTATTGCTGCGTTGTGCTGTTGTGTTGTGCTGTGTGTAAATGCCCACAGCTCTTTGGTATTTAATAAACTCAGAGCCAATACTCCTTCAAACAGCTGGAAGCAACAAACTAACCTTCAGTGCCTGTTAACATTTTTAAGGTCTGTGTGTGCCTCCCTCAGCTAAATGAACTCTCTGTGAAGTTTACGTACAGCCGAGCTCAATATACTCAAAGTTGTTACAGTCATCTAATGCTGCTTTCACTCCAGACACCGTTCTTGCATTCAATAAAACTTTGACATCAGAGCTTCACTGAATGAATTTGCCCTATCGGATCTTGGGTAACCAGTGAGATCCCATCTGTCAGACCACAAGAAATAACTCTCCTCCGATACAATATGAGTGACCTCCACAATCAAGTAACCCTGGTCTGAGCCCAGATGTTGAAACTGCACCAGGTCTTATCTTGCCCACATTCAGATCAGCACACAAGGCGCATATAGTGAGTTAAATGTGGCTAAATTTGCCAGTTTTCACCTTGTTATACAATTAATTCAGGAATAAATGCCCACGCTGTCTTTCAGGGGGGTTGTGACGCTTAAATGAGAACAAGCCAATGTAAAGAAATGTATAAATGTGTCAGTGGGTGTGTGGAGTATTTTTACTTCTTCATGGAGCACATTTCATGAGTCGCTCCTTTCAGCAGGAATGGTTCGACCGCCTTATGTAACAGCTTCACAGTTGTGTTCGAGTGTATTGTTGGCACTTTATAGGAGAGCTTGTTCTTGCTGGAGTGGAGATGAGGGGTCATGGAGCAGAGATTAGTGAAGTCAGATTCAGTCCTGGGTCATGGGGTAAATGCTAGGATCTTAGTAGGCAGTTTCATATTTTTTCAACGTCTGTCACAGGTTGCAGGCTCACAGCAGTTCGACCTGTGATGGTGATGTCTGACTAGCAGGAGAGATATTGATGAGGACGTGTAGTGTCTGTAGTGTGTGTGTGTGTGTGTGTGTGTGTGTGTGTGCAGCTGTGCATACGGTCGGTCCAGATGTGTGTCTGACCCAGAGGTCAGTGTCACAGCTCCACACGGTCACAGCCTGGCACAGCTGACTTACAACCCCGCGTTTTCTTTTCCATTCTCAGTTATGTAACTCTCTCATCTGTGTCCCTCGCCTCCCAAAGCTCTCCCTGGAGATTTCGGTATCTCATCATATCGCCCATCTGCTGATGTCCCCTGCCTGGCTGTGCAGGTTACAGGGCACAGCAATGAAAGAGCCATGCAGCATTACTTACCTTTAAACAGCAGTGAAGGAAGTATCCAAAGCCTTTATTTTGGGGAATGTAGCAATACGGAAAGATAAAATTGCTGCATTTAAAGCTTTATTACATTATTAAATAGTCATAATCATCAAAAGTAAAGAGCTCATTCTGCAGAACGTCCGCTTTCGGCACTAAGCACCGTTTTAAAGGGTCGGTTCACCCAAGTTTTAAGAAACCATGTTCTACTTGATGTGCCTCATGGTAAGGACACTGAAAAGCACCATAAAGGAATTTAGACAGATCAACTTATCTTTTCTTGTTTATTTCATGTAAAATATGACTTTTGCTCATTTCTAGTTAATTGAACTTAAAATGTCCAATTTTTATTTTCTGACAACTTTAGAATAATTTCAGCCGCTTGTATCCGGGACCTCGTTCTTTCGGTCATGACCCAAAGCTCATGACCATAGGTGAGGGTAGGAACGTAGATTGACTGGTAAATCGAGAGCCTCGCCTTTCGGCTTAGCTCTCTCTTCACCACGACGGACCGATACAGCGACCGCATGACTGCTGACGCTGCACCGATCCGCCTGTCAATCTCCCGCTCCATCTTCCCCCCACTCGTGAACAAGACCCCGAGATACTTGAACTCCTCCACTTGAGGCAGGACTTCTCCACCAACCCGGAGAGGGCAGGCCACCTTTTTCCGGTCGAGAACCATGGCCTCGGATTTGGAGGTGCTAATCCTCATTAGGGGTGGGGCGATTCGTCGACGTAATCGACATAATCGATTACGAAAATACGTCGACGCGTAAACGTTCGTCGATGCGTCGCGGTGTCATGGTAACGGGAGTATATGCGGGAGTATATTCTGTCTTTAGCGCGTTTTTTCAAACATGAACGTT
>OMNN01101261.1:11797-25569 GCA_900302755.1 Chromis chromis
GGGTACGTCTGTGTGGCAGAAATGTCCTCCCACAGTCCAAAGACATGCTGAGGTTAATTGGTGATTCTAAATTGTCCATAGGTGTGAATGTGAGTGTGCTTGGTTGTCTGTCTCTCTGTTTACTCTGTGATAGACTGGTAACCTGTCCATCATGAACCTGCCTTCACCCTAAGACAGCAGGGATAGACTCCAGCCCCCCACGACTCTACAGAGGATAAAGCGGTGTATACAGTAGCTAATGGTTGGATATCCTTAGCAATGCGATACGCTACTGTGTGGGTTATGCTCTTGTACCATTGGATGTTTTGTCATATGGTATTGTTGCTAAGAAGGTCTCCATCATGGACAATGTGAGGGTGGTTTCTAGAGATGTGAGTCATGTCTGGTGGCATGTTGCTGTACTCCAAAGGGTGGAAGCAGTTTAAGTTATGCAATAAATCTGTTGTATTCCCACTAGGGATGGGTATTGTTAAGAATTTAATGGTACTACTACTCTTACCAATACTGCCTATCGATCCAGTACTTTAATAGTACTGTTATGGTTACTTTTTGATAAAACAAATTCAGAACAGAATTAAGATGGCTTCATTTTCTCCTACAGACTCAATATAAATCACTCTGCAACTGCTAGGTTTTGAACAAACTACAAATTCTATACTATAATGTGAGAATTGAAATGTAAAATAAATAAAATGAGTGTTTATAGCAAAATGAACAGCAATCTTTAGAACTAATCACTTCATAGATATTGTTGTGGTGACAATAGCGTGAACACTGCATCACAGGTGTCACTCACTAAATAAATGTTCTGCATTGTGTTTCAGCTTCACATCAGTTCAAGGTTAGAGAGAAATAACTTTGGCTGGATGTTTCCACAGATTGATCATGTGTTACACTTCTGCAACGAACACTGTCTGCATCAACTCCCAATAAGTGTAATCACACTTTTGAACATTTACAGTCAAGCCCGAAATGATTCATACCCCTGGTAAATTTTGACTTAATGTTACTTTTATTCAACCAGCAAGTTGTTTCTTGATTGGAAATGACACAGGCGTCTCCCAGAAGATAATAAGACGATGTACAAGAGGCATCATTGTGGACAAAATATTTCTCAGCTTTTATTTACATTTGAACAAAAAGTGGCAAATTAACGAGGGGTATGAATCATTCCGGGCTTGACTGTACTTCTCTCCTCCATTTGCAGTTGAGAGCAGAGTGTCTGTGTGCTGCATGTAGCTGCAGGTGTGCCAGAGCTGCTCTCATACAGAACCTGACAGCTAGAACTCTCTTCCGCATTTAAAAAGTGAAAATGCATTATAGACGAATGTCTTAAGGTGGTGAGAGAGAGCATGGAACATCACCTTCTTCTTCTTTCTGAAGTACCCATAGCTGACTGATAACACCAGAGCTTATTTATCCTCAGCTAAAATTTAGCTCTGGGGCTCGTTTGATACGGAAGTTCTGTAACATCCTTAACTCCCATCCCTGGTCGATCAGTTTTTATGCACAGTTTGCACACAGCGGTGTTCTGGTCTCAGTCAGACTTAATGACTGGCTGTTTGCGTGTCACTCAGTGGAAACTGAAAAACAAACAATGTGTGAAGGCCTATTTTTCACAATATCAATGAATCACATGAAGGTGGCACTAACACCTATCTTTGTTATATTTGATCATTGTATTTATTTAATCACTCTTGTGCTACATTATGCAGTCTAGAAAACAATTCATGTACCCATCACGTCGCTCTGCTGCTCTCATTACAGCTTGTTATGATTCATGTGTGAACTCACGCTCTATTTCCTCTCTTCATCAAACAGCCCATTTCTACACCTATTTTTCCTCCATCATGATAAGTGCCTGCTGAGTCTGAGCATGCTCAAACTACAGTTACGTGCTCGTACGTTATTACAAGGCCAAACATCACAGAACCATCTTTGCTATTTTCAACAGTTCCACATTTGGCTGAGGTGGCTTTGACCCTTTGACTTCTTAAGATAGGTTCCTCCTGAATGACAGAAATCTACAACTTTAAACATGATCCTGTGTTCACTAAGAAACGGCCAACAGCCTTATGCCTAGAACGTCAGGTAGAAGAAAAAATAAGACAGGAAAGCTCTGGAATAATCCCCATGCTAATGCCTCTGAGGCCCTTCATATAGCAGTCAAACCTTTTGAGGCTCTCTAGGTTATATCCATCGACAGACCAATTTTGGGGGTTGAAAACAAAGAAGAGCATATAAATGGGCTTCAAACCTTGCAGAATGCCTAAACGCATCCGACAATGAAATTAGCGTGACTTCAAACTTGTCCACGAGAGGTTCTTTAAAGCAAACAGCAGAAAGATGCTGCTGTCTGGAGTGAAATATGTAATGTCTTGTTTGGGATAAAACTACCTTGAACTATATCAATGTAAAGTTTACAACTGCCAGTGCTGCACATACTGGAGACCAAATGTGTATGCATATACAGCTGGGGAAATGTTTTCTTTTCACATAGTTAATTAGAGAATAAGCAGGAATCTGCCTGAGCCTTTACCCTCTGTAGTTTGGAAGCAATGGAAATTCAATCTGAAAATCAATTGGATAGTGAGGCCAGGAGGCTGCTTGGGCCAAAACCTGCAGACTGGCACTTCGTGTTCAGATAACATCAGTAGCTACCTGGGCTTCCTCTGGCAAAAAATAGATAGGCTGCAGGGTACACTATGCTTTATAACAGAGATGTCTGGGTTTAAAAAACATTAGCCTTGGTTTTCCACTAATGCATGGTCATCGAAATATGTTTTTTAAAATGACATTTAACAGAAAATATACTCCAAACCACAGCTGTTGATGTGCCAATGTGGTTGCAATCCTAAGCAAAACTAACCCTATGAACCCCCAAAACCACCAGGAGCTTTGAAAGGCATATTGTTCATGTGTAAATGTGTGCAACTCTCTGTCTCTGGACACGTAGATCCTGCTACTGGGTAGTAACCTAACTCAGAGCCAATTGTTCCAAACACACTTCAGCTCCTCTTAACATCTTGTGTGGAAAAAAACACTCAGATTACATTATTTATTGGTGTCATTAATCTTTAAGTTGTTTTAATTGGAGTAAGGTTTTATTATTATGGACATTTCATTTTGTTACCCAACAGATTCGAAATTGTAGAGCAAAGTGCATGAAAAAGGTGTGTTGTGATTCTGGGGCACAAACTGTGCATTAAGGATCACTGTGATGTTTTTGAGCAGATGTTTTGCTATAATGTGGAAAACCCCTTCATTAAAGCACTTTACACAACTCAGAGTACCACTGCTTGTGCATGTCTATCCGTTAATGTGGCTGCTCAGTTCACACTTGCGCCATGTTGAAAGTTATATGGGAATGTTACTAGGTCCAACCTAGTAAGATTTCCGACGCTACTTATATGGAAAAGTGACCAGGGATTCAGACATGCAGCCGGCCTGCTTAGTTGTGGTCAGATTCATGAACAGAACGCGTATCTGAAAGGGTAAATGTGTTGTCTTGTTTTTTTTCTTGCAAACAAATGCATCTGACACAGGGCTGTAATTGTCATGGATGACACTGAGGTCATGTTTACTATTTTCTGCTCTCTGTATTCACTTCCATTTTCTTAACAAAGACACAATTCATTGAGGAGAGGGATGAATGGTGTGTAATGTTTTCTCACATTTAATGGGATCTATGCAGTGTTTGAATTGAATACAATACTTAATTCAATTAAGATATGTTACAGCTGTAGGAATAGTACATTTAAAAAAGGAAAATTATGGTGGATGACATTTCATGGATCTTTCATTTCAAGTGACAGCTGGATGCATGTGGTTAAGAAGAGGCTGACCTGCTCTTTCCTGGCCGGGGTGCTGTGTCCGGCGGCGGCTGGAAGCTGCTCCGGCTGGTTCTGGGGTGAGGTGGGTTCGGCTGCTGCCTGGCTGGGCTGGGATGCTGCTTTGGCTTTCCCCTTCTGTGTCTCCTTGTTCTCCTGCAGCTGCTTGGCCTCAGAGTCTGCGCCTGATTCAGTTGTCATGGTAAATCACACTGGAGTGCAGAAAAAAAGAGAGGAAGGGATGGAAACTAAATGACTTGGTTGACTTGTGGTAAACTGATGTAGTGCCACTTTCCAGGCCTAATGATAAGCTCCCCTATGAGGCAAATGCAGAGACATGGATATTGTCTGACAGCAGAAAAAACAGAAATGCAAGTGGCTTTGGTGCACCCAAGTCCCCTTTTCAATAATCTCTGTGGTGTCAGCAGCTGATAATGGAAAGCACGAGTGCATGTGCAAAGAAATTCACACATTCTAAAGCAGTGGTTCTCAACTGGTCCAGCCTCAGGATCCACTATGTCTCTATTAATAACGGTCGCGACCCAAATTTTTTAAGTTTGCTGTTCCTGTTAACAAATTAAGGTTTATCTGGGTGTAGTCTCAACACATTTTGATACAGCTTGGGAAATTTGGCTTATTTTTTGCTCATTTTGGTATATTTGGACACTTTTTGCCAAGTTTGGGTCATATTCTGTCCCATTCTGACAGATTCTGAGCACATGTTGGTTTATTTTTGGTACTTTTTATCATAAATGTCTCCAATAAGCTGGCAGAGCCACATCTAGAGGTTAATAGTGGACAACTACTGGTGTCACCACCACTAAATATCCTGCTATTGAAAGCAAACTGTGCCATAAGAAACACATTCTTTAAAATAAAAGACTTTATACCACTACTTTTTGGGGGGTCATGCTTCTGCGACCCTCTAAAAATGGTTTCATGACCCACGACCCACCAGTTGAGAACCACTGTTCTAAAATATATGTACTCTGACATTGTGGAAAGGCCGATTAGTTTATTATTGGGTCGTCTACAGATACTACTAATTATTTTTGCATTCGATTTTTGTTTTTTGCTAAATTAATTATTTGGTTTCTAAATGTTCTTTATAAAGACTGAAATAAAAAAGAAAGAACTTAGAGGCTTCCCAGAAGAGAAGCTGGAATCTGCCTATGTATTTGCTTGACATTATGAAATCCGCTAATTATTTTTGAGTGAACTGACAAATCAAATAACTCACTAATTGCTGCAGTTGTACTCTCACCTTCTTGTAAAAACATCTACATATTAAGGAGAATTTAGTCAGCCCAATTAAAAAAGCAATCACTACAGCAATTAGCTCGTTAATTCACCAGAGTATTTTAAATTGCTGATTAAGAGGAAATTAACTGACTAAATGTAATAATTGATTATTCATTTCAAGTAATTATTCAAATGAAAATGTCAACTATCTGCACCTTGCTCCAGTATGAGCCTCTGCACATTTAGCCACAATAATAACGGAGTCACTTGTTATTTAGAAACCTGGACTCTGGGAACCATCGGATAGACTAAACAATTCAGGTTGCAACTACTTATCTTCATTATTTATTCTCAGCTATGTTGAGATCAAGTGCTCATTTAGGTGTAACATTCTGGAAAGACAGAGACACTTCTGAGCAATAGATTTTTCAGTTACAGACAAGAAAACTGAAAAGCAGCAACTCCTTACATCAGAGACACTGCAACCAGACAACCTTCTGCATTTCTCATTATCTAAACAATTCAAATAGTTATTTTAGAATCAGCTCAGAAACAAGCAAATATAAATAACTAAATGCTTGTTTATTAATGAACATAAGCAGAGTAGCCCCACCCCAACACACATTTCTGTGCAGAGTATTTACACACAGGAATCCAGACTATCTGAGCTGCCCCAGGACATATCTTTCATAGCATGACCTTCTCCTCCTGTGAATAGCAGCATACCAGCTGGAGACACGGTCCCAAGGGCCTAGAACTGGTAATGAGAGGAAACATCGAACGGCCAGTTTCGACAAACACAGATGACAGATAGGACAGATCGCACTGGGGCCCCTATGCTAACCGTAGCTACAGGCATTGGGATGTGGTTTGGAGGGCGTTGTGTGGGCCAGCATACTGGCTCTCTGCTGCAGATAGTCTGGGGTTTGTAGTACAGATGCCTGTCATTCTGCTGCTGGTCTGCTTCTCCCTGCACTCTATTTATAGGGCTATGTTTACTGCGAAGTGGGAGGATCTCTGACTTCCAGCCGTGGCCAAGGAGAGCAGCCTCTGGATCAACAAGCAGCCTGAGGTGATCCCCCAAAATGTTGACGTGCTGAGCAACAAACTGAAACATCTTCAATGGAGCACACCCACTGGCTAGGACTGACTATTATAGAGTGCTACAGGCTTTTTGGAGGTCAAGATATCTTACAAGCTATAATAGGAAACTTCACAAAGGCTTTCTGGAAGACTAAATCTGGCCCACGAGTCCAACTCCCCATGTCCTGCTGTAAACAGCACTTGGAGGCACATAACTGGATCATTAACAGCTGGGGTCCATGACCTCCTCATGCCTCTGTGTTGTGTTGTTCATTTTATACTCACATAATAACAGATAACTTGAAAATACCGATATACCCTTAGTGATAATTCTCTCTCTCTCTCTCTCTTTTGTGTCTGTGTGTGCTGTGACCAGAGTGCTGTATCAAATCATTTGAATGGAAAGTTGACTGGAAGGGGAACGTGTGGGAAGAAAAGGTTTACAAGCAACAGGCATGACTGCAGCTTTGAGAGGATTGTCAATGAAGTTTATTCAAGAACTTGGGAGAGCTTCACAAGCAGTGGACTGAGGCTGGTGTCAGTGAATCAAGAGCCACCAAGCACAGATGGTCAGAAGATCTAACCTAAGCTAAGGAGACAAAGACCTGGACTGTTGCTCAATGGTCCAAAGTCATCTTTTCAAATGAATGTGTAGCATTTCATTTGGAAATCAAGGTCCTAGATCTAGAGGAAGAGTGGAGAGACACACAACCCAAGGTGTTTGAAGTCCAGTATGAAGTTCCTGCAGTCTGTGATGATTTGTGGTGTCATGTCATCTGCTGGTGTTGGTCCACTGTGTTCTATCAAGTCCAGAATCAATGCAGCATCTACCAGGAGGTTTTAGAGCACTTCATGTTTCTATCTGCTGACAAGCTTTATGGAGATACTGATTTCCTATTCCAGCAGGGCTCAGCACCTGCTCACAGAGACACAACTACTACCAAATGGTTTGCTGACTATGGTATTACTGTGCCTGATTGGTCTGCAGACTCACCTGACCTGAACCCCATAGAACCCCATATGAAGGATTGTGAAGAGGAAGATGAGAAACACTCAACCCAAAAATACAGAAGAGCTGAAGGCTGCTATCAAAGCAACGTGGACTTCAGTAACACCTCAGCCGTGCCACAGGCTGGTCACCTCCATGCTACACCACATTCATGCAGTAATTCATGGTTAAGCAGCCCCAACCAAGAATTGAGAGTGTATAAATGAGCAAACTTATCCGAAGTTGGACATTTCCTGTATTGTAAATCACCTATTCTGAAGTGTAGGTTAGAAGCTCCAAGGGTCACTGAATGCAACATGCTGATCAAACTCTTTTCAACTTCAGTAACTGCAGATGCTATAAAAAGAGGCGATAAAGATGACTACATCTAGATTACAGCCCTGAGGAGCAGTGATGTGAATGAAGCAATGAAGTCACAAGATCCAAATTCCAACCGTAGCTTTAAAAAATGCGAAGATAAGCAAATTATAAAAGACCACTAAGCGGCTCAGTAATCAGCTGACAGGAGGATGGCCGCACACAGCTAACCTTTGCATCTCCTAACCCCTATGAAACAGGAACTATGGTAGGAGGGGAGGAAAGGAACATCTTAGCACCATAGAAACGGAGGAAGAATACGTTCAGTCACTGGTGACAGGCACTCTTCACAAGGCCACACAACAGCCCACACAGTAGCCTTGTGTGTGGCCCACCATGTACTGACACATACTTTTTGCATTCAGAAAGCTGTATTCACAACTCATTTAATAGCTTGGATTCCTGCCTGGATACAGGAGCAGATGATTACACCAATATAGCCTCATCATGTTGAGTATAGGAATCAGCTAAAGTCATATCTTTAAATAAATGAACAAATGTTTCTTCTGCGCTTTTGCTGATTAATCTTGCACGGCAGAGATTCAACAACTCAGGTTAAGAAGGCGTTAACATTTGCAGTCATGACCAGCTGGTGTTTGGCAGGTTTTTACCAGGAAAATCCTTGGGTACACAGGAGAGGGGATGGGGGTTATCAAATTCTCATCAACTCTAAATCCTTTTAAATCCCTTACTAAATCTTATAGGTTTACCTTTCAACGAGTAACTGAGGGCTAAATAGCTGCAGCCAAATATGTCTTACCACCACCTCCTGGCTAAAAGGGTAAAACTACTACTACGTTCACAATCTGTACCTCCAGTCCAGAAGTGAGAAGCTGTTACCTTTAGGTTTTTCACTGCTCTTTGCTGATTAGCGAGGAGATAAGGTTTGATAAGAGAGCTGTTGAGTCATAGCTTAACAAGTGTGTATTTTGCAGACTAGGAACTGGATCTAAATCGGAGCGGCTACTGTAACTCATCAACAACAAGTTTTATACATGTGTTCACTGTATCGGTACATTTAAAAGAAGAGCTCTGCACTTTTTTTCCCTCCTGTCACATTATTCCTCACTGTGGGTTCATTTTTCAGTTCAATATAAAGTCGTGCACCTCTATAATAATGCATTGGTTTTATACAGCGCTTTTCTGGACACTCAAAGACGCTTTACATTGCATTATTCATTCACTCCACACTCTATGGTGGTAAGCTACGTATGTAGCCACAGCTGCCCTGGGGTAGACTGATGGAAGCCAGGCTGCCAATCTGCTCCATCAGCCCCTCTGACCACCACCAACCACTCACTCTCACACTGCATTCACCCAGACTTCCTGGTGTTCCCTCACGGTCTCCCATCCAGGTACTGACCAGGTCCTACCTCGCTTAGCTTCCGAGATCTGACGGGATCGAGCATCCACAAGTTTGTCTGTTCTTAATCTTGCATGGTATTTACGGTTGCATTGAGGAATAAAGAATATTTAGCATTGTACAGAATGTGGTCCGTTTGTGGTACATTTTTAGAGGAGACATGTACAATATAGTTATTTTTTATGAATTATCGCAATTTGAAGCTTTTCACACAGCCGCTAAAGCCGCTAAGTCATTGACAGTCAAATCTGATGATTCTTTCTGTTTTTACAGTTTGGGTTCTGATAAATGTTGCAATTTTGGCAGTTTTTAAAGAAAACATGCCTTTCAAAACTACAGTTGGGTTTATTAGGGTCCAAAGGGTTAATACGACTTGCCCATTCTTTACCCTGTGTCTTTATTAAACACTCTGTCCGTCACTGAACAAACCAATCAGATCATATTCATATAAAATGGTTAGACCAGTGGTTCTCAACTGGTGGGTCGGGACCCAAAAGTGGATCGCAAAGCCATTTTTAGAGGGTCGCAGAAGCATGCCCCTCCCAAAAACGTAGTGGTGTAAAGTCTTTTATTTTAAAGAATGTGTTTCTTATGACACAGTTTGCTTTCAATAGCAGGATATTTAGTGGTGGTGACACCAGTAGTTGTCCACTATTAACCTCTAGATTTGGCTCTGCCAGCTTAATGGAGACATTTATGCTAAAACGTGCCAAAAATAGACCAACATGTGCTCAGAATCTGTCAAAATATGCCCCAAACTTAGCAAAAGTGTCCAAATATACCAACATGAGCAAAAAATAAGCCAAAATCTTCCCAAGCTGTATCAAAATGCGTTGAGACTACACCCAAATAAACCTTCATTTGTTAACAGGAACAGCAAACTTTAAAAATTTGGGTCGTGACCGTTATTAATAGAGACATAGTGGGTCCTGAGGCTGGACCAGTTGAGAACCAGTGGGTTAGACGACACAATGCAGTGGATTTTCATGTCCACTGCATCTAAGTGCAGTTGAGCCTTATCAGTACGTAGCTACATTACACATCTGATCACGGAGACTAAATACTGTGGTACCACCCATGCATGCAAACCTCCATTTCAAGGTCCATTTGTGATTGTAATGCACCCTGTTGGAAAGTGGCCTGTCCACACAGAGTCACACACACACACACACACACACACATGGGAGGATGAGGGACGGCCATCTGTGCTGAGTGCCATTAGCCAGAGTAAACCACAGCTGGGCCCATCCCTGACGCCCCTGCCCCCACACCCATAACCCCCCCAGCGACTTGGAGGTTACATGGAGAGGAATAGCTGGCGTTTTTTGACACGTCAAAACCCATCCCATCCAGGTCTGTCGTATATGATGCAGCCCCTCTGCCTGGCTACAGGGCTGACAGCTGTCACACACAAACCCACTTACTGTAACAGGATACCATGTAACTGGTTTGGCCGCTCAAATGAGACACCTCTGCTGAAGGGTTACAGCTCCCTAAGGTGCTTTTTTAACATCCAGACTCCAAAACAACTAAATTATTGCTGGGTCTTGTCAAGAATGTGTTTTTCTGTTGTTTGGTAAACCATTTCCATTCCTAATGATTATTGCCATTTAACAATTACATTACTTTTGAGAAGATGCTCTTTTGGCTTTGGCAAAACTTTGTAGAGCGGCAACAAAGGCTAAATGGACTCTCACAGACCGAACCAACACTCTGCATCCCAACAGCAGAATCTGGCATAGGGGACTCGTCACATGAAGGTGACTCCAAGCAGAGAGCATTTTTGCTGAAGAGGCCATAAATCCAGTCAGCTTGCAGCATTTACATTCTTAGCATTACTGTCTGTAGCAGAGAGGTATGACTGTTTGTTATCAGCATGCGGCTGTTGATTGTGCAGTTGCTTCATGTCGGGGTTGGTTTCGGTGAAAGCCTAGAACAAGCATCTCCAACGTGTCTGACAGGATAAGAGAAAGACATGTTTGTTGGAGTATCTCTCTGTCGAGTTGTACCTCTCCTTTGGCAGAGGGGAAATCCTCTGTTAACGTAAAAGATTACAACTAGATCTCTGTATATTGACGAGGAGCTAATGTTGCTTTTAAAATGGCTGGAGGGATTAAGCATTTTATAAGATTAGCTACAGGTAATCAGTAAATCAGCTGTGACTTCATTACTAATAACGTCTGGGGGGTTCAAATGACCGTTTGGGTAGGTTCCCTGAGCTGGGACAAGTCTACAGCAGCCTTGTATTGGATTCTTTTGGATTATTTTTATGCTCACTCAGCAATACTCAAGCCTTGATGCAGAGACTCTAGCATAGGCTGCAAAAAATGATTTATACTATAGAAACAAGGCTCCACCTAAAGATTATTTTCTAAATTAAAAGTGAAAAATGTCCATTATAACTCACGTTGCAAAATGCTTCCTCTGTCCAAATTCAAAATATGTTTAGTTTAATTTCAAAAACATAGGAATCCTCAAATTATCCTAAATTAGTAAGTAGTTGCATATTAATTTGATATCAATCAGCTAATACATATTGAAAACTACTATTGGGTTACTGTATTTCAAGCCCAACCCACAACTACTACTTTGTTGCCTGTGATCTGTTCTACCTTACAAGGAGCAGTCACATCCTGCAACTCAGTTTACCTTTATATGACCTCAATGTCTGAATGAGTCTGCAGTGACATAATCTAGAGGTGGTACTTGTCTGAAATATTTTTTGTATGTATTCATGTACTTATTATTCTCTTATCTACCTGTATAGTAGGTAACAAGTGCCAAAACAGTCAATAAAAGACATCACAATATCCAGCTCAACTGTCAAGTTGACTGTCTTTGTCAACAAACAGTCATATATAGGTTACATCATAAGCTAATAATAGATATCAAAATAAGCTAACATGAATCATGAATCAACGAAAAGCTTCGCCAATGCCTTTATTTTATTCTGCAGGAACCTATTATACTGTTATATTTATGGTATATTGTTTTATAACCTTTATTGCCATTTTGAAAAGAAAAATAAAGACATTATACCTTTACACACAGTCTCATTCTGCCTCTGTGGTGCTCACAATTCAGTCACCTAATCATATGTTTGGGTGTTTCCTCACCTGAATTAAGTGTCTGAGGCTAGAGGCTGGTGCTGTGTACAGCTGTGTGAGACAAATGAATGATTTAGGGGTAAAACAATAAACCTCAATTCACTGTTTAACAGCATAAAGGCACAGTATTTCCTTAGACTTTATGTGGTGTCATAGAGCTTCCTAATATATATGTATATATATTAAGAGACGTTAGCAGTTTTTAGTAATGTGGAAGAAAAAGGCGTCCATCTCCATATTCCAACACAACTAAAGCTGTGACCAGAGGTGCACTCTCCCTATGAAACCTCTCAAACAAGGCCCACAATGTGTGTGCCTCTCAGTGCTACTGCAACAGCAGCTTACTGTGCATCTTAATCTAACTGTCATGTCAGACTCCAGCCTGGCATGCCTGCAAGGATGGACGGCTGCTAAAAGAGGATCCAGGCCGTGTCATCCTGCCCTAACCACGCCCACCGCACTGCAGATCAAAAACACCCACGTCTGTCGTCTTAACGTCCGCTAATGGAACACTTTTAATCCATTCATTGTCCACACATGTAACCGTGTCTGCCGGTGACTCAGCGCTGTCCTTCTCTCCTGTACAAAGCGCTGAATTAAAGCACGGAGAAGCGTTAGTGTCGTGTTGTTTCACCAGTTTTCCACTTCCCAGCCTCGACAGCAGAGCACGTTAGCCCGCTTCACCTCTGTTTCCTTCACACAGTCATCCAAGCCTTGACTTTAGCAACCAAATAGCCACAGCTGGAAGCAGCCCATTCACAGACAAACACATCTCGCCATTACGTTACGCAGCGAAAGGCTACAACGCTAAACCAGAGCGGCATAAAAAGGAACTCATGAGCCGTGTTTCTAACGCGGGTGTCCACTCGACTTTTTCCGCCTGAGTGAATACAGTAAAAGTGTATTCCAGTGTTAATTATCTGTCATCGGCCGCAGGGCGACGTGGTGGTCGCACGGTCAGAATGTGGCAGGAGAAGGAAGAACACCGAGAACTGTACAAAATGAGAAGCGAGCATCTCTGCTAAGAAAGCCTGGGTGGAAGGTTAGTAAAGAGAAGCAGCAAAAATGGGTTTATTACCAGTCGAACCGTCCTCCTGCAGCTGGGTTAGCGACTTGCATTCGTAGTGGGCTTGTGTTTCCTGACAGCGGTGCTACTCTGCTGCAGTTCCCCCCTCACTGGCCTATCACACCGAGCCTCACAGTAGAATTGTGGGATATGAGGACAGCCGGGCATTATTTCAGCAGCACACCCCCAATACACACACACACACACACACACACACACACACACACACACACACACACGCACACAGACACACACACACACATATGCACGCGCACGCACGCACGCGCACAGAGCGGTGAAATTAATGGCACGAGGTTTGCTTTTTGTTGGGGAAGGCAGTGAGAGTCGAGCCTATTTATGGAAATGTAATTAAATGAAACAGAATCAGTAGAATGTAACAAAGTACATTTAGTCAAGTCACTAGGTACAGTTCTAGGTATGTTCACTGAACATGCTGCTTTACATGAACTAGAAATGAACTTCATATGATCATAGTGTTTTGCAAACAGCTTCAGTTAGACCTAAGCTGTTCATAGGCATGTCCCATTGTAACAGAAATGGCCAGGACCATTCAGTAGAGCATAGAAACTTACATTGTCTCAAAACGTTGTGACAATTTTAAGGGTTATGACTAATTTTGGACACCGAAGTTTTAGTAAATATTTCAAAGAAAAAAGAAAGAAAGGAATGTGTACTTATGTCCTTTCAACCACAG
>OMNN01101263.1:0-25652 GCA_900302755.1 Chromis chromis
AGGAAGCTCACCTGTATCACCTGTGAGCAGCCTTTTAACACGCATACAGTATGATCCTCTGTTCCAGGTGTTAATTTGAATACAGAGTGTAAATATGACAGAATGATGGGTTTGTATTAGGGATCAATTGATGGGTTTTTCAGGACAGATATTGATGCTGATTATTGGTAATCAAGAAACTGATATTTGTACCTGATTTACATTAAATGTAATGTTTTAACAGCATGTGATAGCAGAGAACCTGTCAGTCATAACTAGGCTTCTTCATTAATAAGGATGACTATAACTGAATATGTAAAACAGAAACAGGACTGATTAAATTAGGACGTTTATGTGGGATCGACTGAGATTGATCAGTTTGTCTCCTGCAGTTACGTCTGCTGTTCTTCTCTATTTTCTTATTATTTCACTTTTCTATCACGATCATGGTCCACATTTAAGGTCCACATCTTAAAGCATTATTAAATATTGATTTCCAGACTCTGTTTCAGGGTAACTTGTGGCTGCCTTCTAATTTAGCCGCCCACTCTAAGAGTGACGACAGACAGAGAGAGGAGGCTGCATCAGACCTGAAGTTGTGCATTTAATCTATAAAAAAATCAATAAAAATACAGATACAGATCGGAAAAATGCAGAATATTGGCCACGATAATCGGTCTATCTCTAGTTTGTAATCAGCAAACCTTTGATTCTTTGACTTTCAAAAGCTGCATATAAGCAAATGAACAGTAACTTTTCCATCCACAGAGGACGCAGTGTGGTCCAGTAGGGATGAAGATGCAAATTTTCACAAAACACAATCAAATTAAGCAAAGATCTCCACTGATCTGAAAAACACTGCAAATACAGAAAACACATCGAGATACAGACACGAGCTACGGACTACATCAAACATGTGTCCAGGGAGGCACTAAAAACTGATGGACACAGTCTGCTTGCTGTTGCCATGGTGATTGATGAAGTTTTCAGTTTAACAGGGCAGTTAAAGATATTCAATAATAGATCACCACATTACTTTACTGTCTTACTGAAAGCTGGTTGCAGCAGAAAGAAAATGTCAGCTACTAACTCACACTGCTCAAAGCACAGGCAATCAACCCTCAATCAATATCATTATAACTCATTCAAAAGCCTTACTGTATCCTCTCACATCAGTGTGTTGTTGTATATCATCCACCTGCCTCTTACTCACAGTTTTGTTCTGATTTAGTGCTTTGTAAAGACAATGTGGCCCCAGCACTGCATTTAAATCATTATCAATTACTCAACTGGCTTCTCTCATACTGTTAAAGAAAACCCACTCACTGTTTTAATCCCACCCTCGATCTTTGTTCTGATATATGGTATAGAAACTAATAGTGTCTCCTTAAAACCTTTGAATGTCTATTTGATAATGCAGTAACCAAATTTAAGGAAATGATTGCATTAATATTTAATTCAATGCCATGTGCAAATGCAATGGAGGTCAGTCATCTTAGATGGATTACCCTGTAGATAGTGCTGCAGTCTCACTACACTCTGGCCTGTGAAAACTAGGAGGTTAGTGTAGCAGCTGTGTTCTCTCTCTTGGCTAGCTCTTTGGTGCAAATGTGCACCTCAAAGCAGACAATTATAAAACCTGGAAAGGAAGTGGTGTTCGACTAATTTAGAAAACTTTGTGAGCTTTTTTGAGAGGAAAACTGCAATTATTAGAGGAAAATATCACGGCATCCTTCCCATAACTGGCACAGATGTATTGCATAAACAATCACTTCAGAATAGGCTGTAATGATTTATATTTAGACTGGTTTCTAAAACAGGTCTCTCTGAGCTGACTTCTGCATTTTTTCATCTAAGCCATCCATCCATTTCTTCCGCTTAACCACCTAAACCATCAACATGTTATTAGATCTCAGGGTCTATGTACCACAGACTTTAAAGGTTGCTGTAATTAAATCTGTTCCTAAAAAGCCTACTATTGATCCAAAGGTTTAAGTCAACTATAGACCCATATCCAACCTCCCCTTTATTTCTAAAATCCTTTCCAAGGCTAAAAATCAATTATGTGACCATTTGCACAGAAATGGTTTGTTTGAAGAGTTTTAGTTTGGGTTTAGCGACGTCATGGCACAGAAACAGCACTGGTGAAAGTCACTAATGATCTTTTTATAGCCTCAGACAGTCGACTTGTCTCAATACATGTCCTGCTGGATTTCGGTCCTGTGGTTGGCACTATTGATCGCAACATTTTATTACAGAGACTGGAACATGTCAGTGGGCTTAAAAGAAGCATACTAGTCTGGTTTAAAGTAGTTATGGAGCTCCACAGGGTTCTGTGCTAGGATTGATACTGATTATTAGTAAACACTGCACAAATGTTTGTTCTTTACAGATGACACCCAGCTATATTTAACTGTGAAGTCATCTAAAACAAATCAGTTTAAAACTCCAATCCATGTTTAAAGACATAAACCCCTGGATGATCTCTAGCTGTCTTCTTCTAAATATAGACAAAACTGAAGTTATTGATTTTGGGCCTCAACACCTCACAAACATACTAGCTAACCATATAGGTACTCCAGATGGCCTTGGCTTGACCTCCAGTGCCATTGTGAGGAACCTGAGAGGTATTTTTTTTTAACCAAAATTCACAAATACAAGATTCAGTCAAACACCTAAGAGTCTATTCCTGCCGCACACAAACGGAGCAAAGTACAGTTTTGTGCATGAAACAGGTGCAAGCAGTAACTTTCCTGAGTCTATATTCCGCATGACCACTTGCAGGTAGGTGATTTCACCATGGAGCTGCAGAATCAGCATTGTGTTGAAGACTGATCTCATCAGTCCCAAGATGACCCAAACCTTCATGTGGAGGATCATCACTCATTGGATCACAGCTGTAGAGTTGAGTCTACAGCTGTGATCCAGACACCAAACAGAAGTCTTCAGTGGAAGAACCTCCAAGGCTAAAGAAGGTGTGCCAGGTCAAGAACACACCAAAAAAATGCTTGTTGTTTTCTTCAACATTACAGGGTTTTGTGCCATGAATTCATCCTCCAGGGTCAAACTTATTCTACTGTAACATCCTGATGTGTCTGAGGGAGAACAATCAGTGCAAACAACCTCAACTGTGCCACAACAGCGATTAGAGCTCTACTATGACAACGTGCCTTTTTTTGGTAGCACCAACACAGTTGTTGCTCCCCATTCACCATAATTAACTAATTTGGCTTCCTGCGACTTCTTCCTCTTCCCCAAAATGAAAATCAAGTTTACGGGTCAGTGTTTTGACACAGTGGAGGAAATCCAACGTGCATTACAGATGGTGCTTGATGCACCTACAGAACAGGACTTCAGGGAGTGTTCCAAGAGTGGCAGAGCACTGGGAGCAGTCTACCGGTGCACATGAAGATTAATTCGAAAGGGGTGGAGGCCAAATTTAAATTAGGTACGGTTTTTGCTTTTTATAGGTATAGATTCTGAATTTTTTGATCTCACTTCATGAAAGATGTCTCTACTAATGCCCTTTTGCATCTGCGCAACATCCTACCTCAGGCTGAGCTGTAAAATTCAGATTAGAATTTAAAATCCTTTTTGTACACAGCAAATAAGGCTCCTCTCATTGGAACCAGTTTCCAGTTCGGATTCAGGTGGCAGTCATCCTCTCTACTTTCTGGATGAGATGTAAAACTACATGATTAATCAGAGATACTTTGCTTAATTTATTTACTTGGTAACAAGTACATAACCATGACAATCCTTTCAAAGCATCCACTTCAGGATACCATCACTACTGACTGGAGATAATGTTGCCTATGAAGCTATAAATATAATTGCAGAGTTAGTTTGGGGTCTGACCTCAACTTCCCTAGTCAATGTTTATCATTTAAAAAACAAATTAAAAAGATAAATGACTGAGACCACTGGCTGAATTGGAGGAACTGGCTAATTCATTTATCTCAAACAAGTCAGGCGTCCATTACCATTTCACATAACAGGGGACACAATCTGACATGGTGTTTTTCCACAGCACGGTTTGGTAAAGTAAAAGAAGTTGTTTATCTTGATGACGTGTTGGAGGTGTGCTGGTTTGCACAAGCCACAGTACAGTAAAAGGCTCTTTGATATTCATCCAAACAATAGGAAGGCTCCTGCTCATTGAAAACACAGCTTCATGTGTACACATAAAGACAAACATACAGTATTACTCCATTATTGACTTCACTTTACTGGTTTCCAATTCCATTTCTATAGAGCCTCCTTCTATATTTCTGATCCACTATGAAAGATGATCATGATGCTCATTCCTGTATTTCTTGTTAATTTTCTTTCCTGTCATTCATTTATTGTACTCTTGTGCATTTTGCTGTATGAATTATTTTGTAAAGCACATTACTGGTGATAGAACGCCACTGTTTCTGGGATTTACCTGAAACACTTTGAGCATTGCTGCATTTTAAGTGTCGCCACAATGTACAAAGTTCTGTCAGGTGGATTCTCCATCCACAGGTTTCCCTAAATTAATGGGAAACTGGGTTGTCAATGAGGTAAAAGCTCCTCAGACCTTGACCTTGTTGCTTACAGTGTAGTGTGACATTTGCTTTATCTGAACTTCACAGTCCTTTCAAACAGTGATAAAAGAACGAAGAGTGACAGGTGGAAATTACACACTCAAGGAGGGAGAATAGATGATTTACACTTGAAAAATATTGACATGCTGCATGAGTAGCTAATGAGAATGGGTGGGGAATGGGCCTATTTAAGATTAAAGACTAAAAAATATGCAAATTGCTGATCAAAATTCTATCTTATGACTAAATATTTAAATCTTAAAATCCAAATTAGTACTTTTATGTGACGTGAAGAAGTCAAACATCCCCCAAACTAAACTTTATATTCAATCACCCAGAAACCACTTCTATATCAACATTCATCTGACTAAAGGGTCCTGTATCTGTGAAGAGATTTTATGACTATGTGTCATGACACTCACGCTTTTCATTCCTTTTCCTACCATTTAAGCACACCCACACTGCGTCACAAACACGCACACACACCCTAGAGAACATTATGCAAGAGGCAAAAACACACTGAATATTATTCATCATTAGTGTCAAAGAAATGTCTTCAAGTAAAAGAAAGATACAACACAAACATGAGGTATATTCACATGTTTTAGTGATTCAACAGGTAAACGCACCTGACAAAACAGGGAGAAAAGTGCATTTGCTCAGAAACAGACAGAACAAAAGAAAGAGACACAAGAGGACTGAGGAGAATTTTCCTGAGAAACTGTCACATTAATCTCACAAGCTTTCTAATCGGGGCCTGTGAGTCAGGACACTGGGATGGTGAAGAGGGAATAGCAAAATATAAGATAAAGACTGACCTTGTGGCCAAAACAACAGATGCTCACTTTCAATGACCGAAATGGAAGAATGATACGTATCAATACACGCAGCAGTCGAACCTCAATGTCGTCAGTTTCACAGCCCTAATTTTGAATATATTTAACACACATTTGTAGTGCTTTGGTAATATTTACCCACCAAACTGTGAGTAATGTAATCAGGAAACGTTCTTGGTGGCGTATTAAAGGACCGAGCGAGCCTGTTTAAAGGTGGAGTCTGTGATTCTGGAGGAAGATTTACTGTCTGTCCCCCTCCCCCACCCTTTATCCATGTTCTGTGCATGAGCTTAAATGCAAACAGGACTCACTGGAATAGTGTTATCTGGATCAGTCCGAGTATTTGGTTTGTTTCCAGTTTACAGAGCCAGGGCTGTGTTCGAATATCCAATTTTTTATCTTTAATCTTCAAAAACATCTTACTAATAGTTTGGATGTTTTAACCCATTTCATGAAAAGTTGTGGCCTTTACATATATTGTAGACTGTATATAAAAGAAGAGTGTAACCACATGATGTCACCTAGTATTTCGGAAGCTTCGATTCTGAAATTTGGCCATCTCTATCTTGGTCTTTTGAAACCATATATAACAGAAGCTACATTCTAAAAAAATACTCAGCTTTTTGTCTATTTTACTCTAAATGGGACTATGATTTACATAATGAACATCATGCTGTATTGAAGGAGACTTGAAACTAGTGATGGACCATAAACTTATTAGTGAAATGTTTACAGAGGTAACAAATCAAGTGAGACGTTGAGTGAGTATAAAGACCAGAGAAGTTTCCCCCTGTTAGAAATAAAGTAGGTTTAAGTCACTTCCACATTAGTCTGACTGACCAGTTGTGAGCTTCGGGTCATTTCTGCAGTGCATTTCATGTAGCTTTCTCCTCTCCTTCCACTATTTGCATATCACCATTTGCAAAATCCCCTTCACTAAGGGAAACAACAACCACTTCTAAGCAGCAACCTACACAATGAAAATGCCAAGTTTTGCAGAGGATGTAAATCAAGCAACAAGGCAGACATACTCTTTTCTTTCTGTGAAGTAGCCATTTTAATGAAAGTGCTCACCTCTTTGCATCAAAATGGCCCTCCAAAATAACGTCCTCATCACTGTTTTGCAGGGACACCATTGCTGCATCCTGGGCTTTGTACCACCCCAAGCAATTGTGATTGACTTAGAGATGTCCTGATGTCAAGGATCAGGATTGAGGACAATCACAGCATTTTTTAAATTATTGGTATTTACTCTTTTCTAAAGCAAGTCCTTTGTTTACGTCTGCAGATGTGAGAATGAGAGAACATAACATCATTTAAAACAGATCAGCTCTAGTCAGAGGAAATTAACTGTCACTAATGTCTCTGTCATGGTGCCCATTGCTTGCTAAACTCCCACGATGCTTTCTGCTTGCCAGCATGTAACTACTAATAGACTAAGGGACCGCCTCCTCGGGTCTCTAGTGTGTTAAACAGTAAGAGGCTCCATCTGGTGGCACAACCAGGCACCACAGCGAATGTACAATACATGTTCTGATATACATGTAGAGAAAACAGGTTTTTGCCATTTTATGGAGCGCAACTTCTTTCTTAATGTATTTCAGTGTCCAGCATAGGTACTAGATTACTAGTACTACAATTTAATGCAACTTTAATGTATTTGGAAGTGCACATAATCTAGGAAAATGGTATTGAATTAGGACTCTGTACTAGCAGATGTTAAGTATTAAATGACTCGGATCAGATCAGGGGCAAAAAAAACTTGATCAAGACTTTACCTCACTGCAGAACAATTTCCAAGACCTACAAAAATGTTTCCTACTTTTAACTGACTGTTCCATCATCCAGTACATTTGGCCTTTACAGTGTGATGGTGACAGATTTACCACTCAAAAGATGTCACAACAAGCTGTTGATTTCAGACAGGTATAAAAAAGCAGTGCTATGCGTTGGCTGTAAACTGCCCTCAGTCACTTTTCAATGTTCCACACTGACTCATTTTAAAATGAGAAACCTGTAAAAGAGTTAAAGAAGCTACAAACATGACATGACTGAGTATAAAGCTGCATGACCTCCCCAAAATATCTGCATATCTCCCGCTTATGATCTGTGCAGAAGGCAAGGGACCTAAGAATCAGTACTGCTCTTGTACTGCTAGTTAGTACTAGTATTTTAAGTATAATAAAATGGACAGACAGACTGTTTTGCTCATCATAACTGCCTAACATTAGCTGCTTAGCTTATACAATCAGAAAAGCAAGACAGATGCTTTTTGTTTTTCAAATTATGTTCAACTTATAACCTTAGAAGAGGAAGGGTTTTAAAGTTTAGAACAAACCAATATGTTTACTGAGTATACCAATGTAAGGACTGAATGTATCTGAGATAACAAGATTAGCTGGTAGATTGTAAGACTTCCCGTCCTTGACCATCTCCCACACAATGAGGAAATATTATACAGTGTACTGTATGTGTTGATCGTGAACATGAACTTTAATCTCATCTGTAACCCCAATGTGGTGGAAAATGCTACTAACCTTGAAAGCAAATATAACTACTGTAGGTAGTAAGCTAGCTAGCCTGCCATGCTGACATATGCAGCTTAAGTTTGAACACTTTTGCTCCTGCAGTTTTGGTTTCGGAGACGGTACCAAAAAAACGCACCCTCAGTAAACCCTCGCTAAGTTTGCTCAGGCTGCTAAACAGTCACTTAGCAAGTACTTGGGAGCGCTTTAGCAAATAGTCAAAAAATTCACATCATTTTTTCGTCGCTGTAACAAACACAGTTTGTTCAAAACCTGCGATCAGCCTCTACTTTGACACAGCTTGTGTCCCGCACAGCTGTTATACTGGTCCCCTTCTGCCTCCATCCACAGCCTGGATGAACACAGGCGACGTTCACATCATCCTGGACATGAACTTCAAGACAAACCCAGCAAAGGAAAATCTTTTCTCTTCACTGGAAGTCCTTTAGCTTCGAAGGGCCAGCCTGTAATACTTTAGCTCTGATTAGCAGCATCTGAACCCCTCAGGTTGCCTGTTTGTCAGGGTGGCTCTTTAGTTTGTGGAACTTGACGCTGTCCAGCTTCTCAAACCTCTTGTCACAGAACTCACAGGTGAAGTTGTAGTGGGCCTCTGGAGTGTGTTTCTTCATGTGCCAGTTCAGGGATGCACGCTGGCGACACTGGTAACCGCAGATTTCACACCTGACAGAAGATGATGTTAGTGAGAAGATGGAAGAAACAGGAAAGAATAGAGTCATGGAAATATTGTACGTCAACAAAAAAATTCAGCTTCCAGAGTCGGACAGCTCCACACTGATTCCAAATTTTTAGTTTACACTAAAATTCAAAGATCTGAACTTCAGTCTGAGGGGCTCAGACCAAAACTATGCAGCAATAAAATCTGGTTGTATCATTGGTAACTTACTGCAGTGGCGTTTCTCCTGTGTGAGTCCGCCTGTGAACTTCCAGATGATTCTTGCGCTTAAATGACTTTCCACATGTCTCACAGATGAAATCTCTGACCCCTACAGAAAGACACATTTAAATTTGGAGCACTGTGCAGATAATAATCTAATAATGACACGGATGTCTTTATGAGCCTACCTGAATGGATGATCATGTGTCGATGTAGATGGTTTGACAGGTAGAATTTTTTTCCACAGCCGGGATGTGGGCAAACCTTGGTCCTCCCTTTCCTGTGAACTAGGTTCACATGATTCTACAGATAGCAGACAAACAGTTATTTTAATCTTCTACAAGGAAAAAGAGGCTGAAATATTAAGCATGAATTAAAAATCCAATTTTACCTGAAAACTGCTAATTGCTACATAGACCTGACTGCAGCCCTCATATGGACAGTGGAACATTTTGAGCATCCCATCAGCTTCAATGACTGGGCCTCCTCTGCTTCTCTTTGACCGGACACTGAAAAAACAAACACTGTGGACTCAATTCACAATTAAAAAGTAAAGAGCAACTTCTGGTCTGATGTCATGGACCTCAAATCTTTCTCAATTCATTCTGGAGACTGATGTGCAGTAGAGTTTGTCACATAGAGTGTATCAGTAACATACCTGCTCAGACTCCTCTGCAGCTCTCTGTCACTGCTCAGCTCCAAAGTTTCCACCGTGGGCTGCAGCAGCTGTTTGTCACTCAAACCTGCAGAGAACAGTGTGATTAGAAAATGACATTAGGAGACGAGATGTCTAAAATCCAGAGTTGAGGACTGAGTAATTTTTTTTTGTTATACTGTATTTAGATTTCTTAATACTCTGTCATTGTAAAATACCAGCATGATTTTGCACCAATTTTCTTCTACCAGCACAATTTGCACGTTTTTTATTGCACGTGATTTTCCCTATTTTTCTTAACGTAGTGATGTTTGAATAAAGTATCTATTTATCTATCTATCTATGATTTTTATCATATTAGTTAACCTTATGAACCCTAGGCTACTTTCATTACCTTTACTTTTAACTCTTATTTAAATCATTACAATCTTGGCTATCCAGACCTTCCATCATTTTATATGACAATACTTACTATATTAGACTTTATATGATGGGAAAAAACACTTTCTGTTGTGGAATTGTTGTGTTTTTATTTGTATCTCATCATAAAATACTGCTCCCCCAAAAGTGGGGCATCCAATAGTAACTAGCTTGGGAAAAGGACACCACTGTGCTCATCTTTAGACTACAATTTTTGAAACACTGCAATGAACAGTAAATCCATTATCTTGTGTGTTTAAATTGTATATATGTAAACTGCACATGAATGCACATTTCCATCTATTACTCAAAGGAATATTGGCTAGATTGATTGCTGATGGTACCAATTCTCTAGTCAGATGCTGTTAAGAGGCTGAGGTGGGAAAGTGAGAGCGATTGCTTGTCCCAGTCACCATGGCCCTTAATCCCTGACTGCTCCCCGGGCGCAATACAGAGGTCTCAATACATATGCAAACTTGTGTCATACAATTCTGAGAACTGACACACAACATCAGCTTTTCCTTCTTTTTTTCCTTCCCTGGCTGGACGCCTCGTTCCTGTTGGTCGTATGAATATTTGTCACATTTAGCTGAACTTTGACTGCTGTGTGTGCACTTTGCTTGACGAAGTGACAAACCATGGTAGCGCAGCGCAAGCCATTGAAAACTGTGGGTTTTCCAGTTCCCTGGTGCTGTTGTCGTTTTGTATCTGAAAACATCATTTTTGTGTGGCAGCTCTCTTACAACACTTTCCAGTAATTGTTTTGCAGCAGTTCCAAAACCAAACATCTGGATTTGTAGCAAAGGCCTCGACTATGTTAATCAAAATGTCTGGAGTGGCTCGCAGCCTGTGGATCCTGATCTCCACTTGAACTTAGAGTTTAGAACGTCCTAACTTTCACTGCTGTTGAGTTGTTTTAAGCTGAGGCCACACCAGGACACATACATGCAGTGTTGTAGTTATGAGTCCTATCAGAGTAAATCTCAAAAGGCAGGATGTTTGCATAAAACATACATTTCCATCTGGTTATTCAAATCAATGTCACATGATACTTCTGCAGTGGGATCACAAAATAAGTCGCAGCCTGTAGTTTTAGTTCATGATATGAAAGTGTCCCCCTTATAAAGTCAGCTTCTGACTCTTTTCAGTCTTAGAAGTCTATTGCATAGTGAGGAGTGGGTTCATTTAACAACAAAATACAACAGAGCAAAGAGCCTGCAGGCATTTTAAATTTAAATTTGTTGTCTGAAAATGACATTTCCTTCATGAAGTTCTAAATGTAGCGCACCTGTCATGGAGTCCTCATCCTCTGCTGTTCTGATTTTTGAGTCAGACGCGCACACCTGGTTGTAGGTGACGCCTCCGATGACAGTACAGGTGACCTCCTCCACGTTTCCGCTGCCCATGTTGAGCTGGATCCCCTCTGATGCTAATGCCTCATAGCTGGGGCCAGTGATGATAATTAGCTGGGGGAAAAATGATGGAAAAACAATGATGACACTATAAATAAATAATAAAACTCTTGATGTCTACCGTCTCATCTCATCTGGGAGTTACTGCTTCACCTACCTGTGAGCCCTCCAGGGCCGTCCTCTGGTCAGGAATCTCACAGCCGGTCACCACCGTCTGCAGAGCCTGAGGGTCAAACAGTTCGCTCTGCTCTTGTACCTGCATGGGCGGTGGGACCGACAGCTCCGGCTGAGCACCCAGTGGGACCGAATCACTCAGGCTCTGTGACAGAACTGAGTCCTCATCCGCCTTCTCCAGCTCATCAGCTAAAGATGCCGTCACTGTAACGCACTCGTAATCGTGCCGTACAGTCCGGATTTCTTCCTCTCTGAGGCTCTCTCCTTCTCCCTCCCCTTCATCCTTGCCTTGCCTCAGATCCTCAGCCTCCTCCTCCTCTTCCTCCTCTGCAGGGATGGAGTGAAACTCTGCCGTGAGGGAGCCTTGCTGTCGCACCATCTCCATCTCCACCTCCCAGACGGACTGTCCAGTCAGTGGAGCATCCTTGGAAGAGGCCTCTAAGCTGGGCTGATGGTTTAGAGCTGCAGCCTCTTCTATCGAGCTCACGGTTGTATGTTGTACCTCAGAATCATCCACATTTTCTTCCACATCTACACGAAGGGAGTAGATATATAAAAACACACACTGGTCATTAATGGATTTAAGATTTACCTGCAAAACTAAAAAATTGCCAACAACACAAAGCTACAAAGACGCCATTCTGCACCTTTGAACTGTCTGTGAGCCTCCTTCCTTCTCCTCCGGCTCGATGCACCTTTAGCCACCAGCATGTCTGTTTTTGCTGCTGCACCTTCTCCATCTCCATCCCTGTTCTCTCCTTCATCATGCTCAGAGTCACTTGCCTCCCTCAGTGGGGAGAAAAGGTATTGCACAAATGAGTGGTTGGAGTCACATTGCCAGATAGCGGCTGTGGAGAAGTTGGACTGGGGCTCCAGAGCTCTGAGCTGTGGCTCGTGGGGGCAGGAGTGCGAGTGCTCCTGGTACCAACACACCAGACTCTGGAGGCTCGACACGTGCTGCTTCCTACCTGCAGGACAACAGGCAGGTGAATAAACAAGGTGGCTTTCAGGACGTCTGGATTGTATCTGAATCCACATGCAAATCCACTGATCACATTTGAATCCCTGGTTGATTTTTGTTGAATGTTGACGAGAGCGAGAACAACAACTCTATGGTATGCAAGTAATACGCAGTGAATGCAATACATTTCTTATGTGGAAACTCATTTTGCCTAGAAAAGATAATGATCAAAGTTTTTACTCTGTAGTCAACATTAGAAGATACTTCATTAAGTGTGGCGATGCATAAGCTTTGGCGCACTTAGTACTATTCCTCAGGCTTATTCTTATAGATTCTTCTGACATGATTTTTGGTGCCTAACTCATCCTGCAGCTTTAAAATTATATATCAAAACATGCAGCTTGATTGGGAATGGTGCGCTATAACTTTTCATTGTGATTTGTTGTAGGGTTTTCAGAAAATTTGTAAAAAATAAACTGCATAAGAAATCCCCATTGAAATGAATGGGAAGTCAGCCAGTCAACTGCCAAAACCAGCCATCTTTGATACTGGACTACAGTTTCAAAGTAAAAGCTCAAAGATGTTAAAAGGCACTGATCTGGGTTTGTGATACATGCTGGCTTTTCAAAAATAAAATGTACTTATGTAAATTATACCTTATGTATTATTATAGCAGGGCATATTATTTAGGGGCGGCTGTGGCTCAGGTGACAGAGCGGGTTGTCCACTGATTGCAAGGTTGGTGGTTCGATCCCCGGCCCCTCCACATGCCGAAGCGTCCTTGGGCAAGACACTGAACCCCAAGTTGCTCCCAATGGCAGATTAGCGCCTTGCATGGAAGCTCTGTCCCCATTGGTGTGTGAATGTGTGAATGAGAAACACTGTAAAGCGCCTTGACTACCACTAAGGCAGAAAAAGGCGCTATATAAGTGCAGACCATTTACCATTTAATAGCACCCTGGAATAAATTTTACTGGGGAGGTTAAGCAGGGTCATACCCCAATAATTGGAGATCCCCCTCTTTAAAAACTGGAACCACCACCTCGGTCTTCCAGTCCACTGGTACTGTCTGCGACCTCCACACGACCCTGAAGAGATGTGCAAGCTATGACAGCCCAACAGTGTCCAGAGCCAGCATGTCAGGGTGACTCTCCTCCACACCTGGTGCCCTGCCACCAAGGAGCTTCTTAACTACCTCAGCGACTTCCACCACAGAATATGGAACGAAGCTTCTCCCCAATCTTCAGACTCTGCCTCATCCAAAGAGGATGTTTAGGAGGTCCTCAAAGTGTTCCTTCCACTGCCAGACAATACCCCCATTTTTGATCAGCAGTTCCCACCCCATTTCGTTTAAAAATGATTAATCAAATGAACTCTAAGTTATCATAAACACTGCACTGAGATCATCAAATACAGTAGTAGGTTATAAAGAAAACAATGGACAGGTGGTACAGCTTTTCCACATGTCATATTTCATTACCAACGCTATAAAACAACAGCTCCAAGGTGAGGATGGCTTATTGTCTCCGTGACTCCTCTCTCCTTGTGTTTCCTCCTCGCCTCCTCCACTCGCATCTCTGGTTGGGAGGCACTAAGGCGTGAGAAGATAAGTCGAAGAAAGGAATCCAGGATGTACGATTAGTGAAATGAGATGAAGAGTATCATTCTGGGTGGAAAGGGCCGCCTTACTGCATGACTCAAGTCCTCTGCAAAACTTGAAATGTTCAGTGTGGTAGTTTGCTGTTGGAAGGTTTGTTCTGTTGTTTCCTGTCATGAAGAAAACGGTCAAACACAGACAGCAGAAGGAAGGACAAAGCCAATTATAATGATTGGTTGCTTTTACCCACATCCTATATCCGGTGAGTCAGACTGTCCGGCCAACAGTCTGAACCCCACAGACATTCGGTCTATTAAAGATCTTAGATTTTTTTTGCCAAGATATAAAGCAGAGAATAGCAGAGGAGAATTTGAAATGACTTGACATGATTAATCAAATATGACTGTATTTATTGATTGAATTGAGATGGAGGAAAAGCAAACCTGAAGAGATGCTACATGACTCAGAGAATATTAGTAAGTATTCTGACTAAACTCTACTTATTGTATCTTTTCAATAACTACATATAAGGATTAAACCTGCAACCTGTGATGGGGGGTCACGAGCAGACTGAATTTATTGCCATGACGTTTGATTAGGATGATTTTTCCTATGTGCCAGGTCAGTATATTCAGTTACTCTGATAGCATAGTAAAATACTAAATAGGAAACATCATAGCTGTTGTCTTTGTCAGAGTGCTGATGTTAGCTTTGAGCTCAAAGTACCACAATACAGATGTGATGGGCCTCTTACTGTTTAATGAAATGCGGCTATAGATGTTTTGCTGATTACCCATAAGGGCTGCATAAAACGAGTTCACCCCATTGCAATAACATTCCAGCATCAAAGTGCATCAGTGATTCTCTGAATAGGTTTTAGAGGTGACAGTAAATGCTGACAGATGTCCTGCACTGATAAAGGTGGGGTGACAGTATCTGTGGACTAGCATGTCAGAATGTTTTGACCTGCTCACAAGGGATGTTAATGATTATTTGATCATCATTGTGTTTAACCCTTTAAGTCCTAGTGCATCATCTGTGACACGTTTGGGAAGCACACTTTGGAATACCGTAATTAACTTGCGGTTTGCGGCAATATAGTGTCATTACGGTAATTTAATTTGCAATTATGTCACGGTTTGCACTATCGGAAAAAATCGAATGGATTCCTGGGGGGGTACGAATGAAATTACCGTAATGTCACTATAATATAGTGTCATTACGGTAATTTCACAGTGTCATTATTGTCATTTCATTCGGAATTATGTCACGGTTTGCACTATTGGAAAAAATCAAACGGATTCCTGGCGACATTGCGCTTTACAGCCATTATAGTGTCATTACGGTAATTTCATTCATACCCCCCCCAGGAAGCTTGTGAAGTAGCCCCTTTGTTTCCAGGGAAAACACACACAGCGGCTCAGGTCTTAAAGGGTTAATACTTTTGATATTGCTAGGCCAGTCGAAGAATTGAAATTCTATATTTTGCTTTTTAATTTATGATTCAAAGATCCCCGGTTCACGACCCCGTTAGGACGCCTGGGATCTTTCTGTGTGGAGTTTGCATGTTCTCCCTGTGCTGCGTGGGTTTTCACCAGGTTCTCCAGCTTCCTCCTACAGTCCAAAAACATGCTGAGGTTAATTGAGGATTCTAAATTGTCTGTAGGTGTGAATGAGAGTGTGCTTGGTTGTCTGTCTCTATGTGTAGCCCTGTGATGAACTGGTGACCTGTCCAGGGTGTCCCCTGCCTTCACCCTGAGTCGGCTGGGTTAGATACTCTGCTAAGGGCCATTGTCTGTTTACGTTCTTCTTGGTTCCTGGCGTCTCCTTCCCAAAGGCAGGGTGTGAACGACTGCAATCAATGTGAAGTCGCAGAGCAAAACGAGTCTTGATAATCGCCTAATCTGACCAATGACTTATCAGACAAATATATTGTGTAGTCTTTTCACTACACTATTCTATTACTAGAGAGGAGCTGACTAACACCTGTGCAGGCTAGAAGGTATTCTGTGCATGCTCATCTTGTCTAATTCATTCTTCTTTCTAGGCTTGACCTTGTCTCGTAATGTATTTTGAATGAACCCAGAACTAGGGATTAGTGTTTTTCTAAATCCTGTTTAGTTTCTTGTTGAATTAGCAGACTTCTTTGATGCATTGTTTTAAAACTCCGACAGGGCCTCAAGGCATTCTGGAGGACACTTGAAACTGCGCTGGATGATAGCTCAACACACACAAAGAGCATTCTCTAAAAGCAATCTCATTTGTGGCTCTAACGCTGTGTACGGTGCTTCACTCTGATACATCAGTTAGGTAATACACCGGCGCTGGGAGTTATATTGGAGGTGACACCCCATCACACCTATAAATAGCTTTGCACTTCTCCACCAGGAGCCCAGCTGTAGCTCTCTCCCAGGCATTTGATCTCTTGTTTGTTGGGAATCGACATCACCCACTGCTGCTTTGTCTCCCTGACTCCAGCACATGCACAGTAAGAACACATTGGCACACACGCCGTAGTAGTTTCATTACAGCTGGGATATAGTACGCAGGAAGACTTGGTGGTGATTCTTTTAGGACTCATCAGTCTGCCTCAGGGTTTTCCTAAACTGCATTTCATAATGACTCACCCAATCACTTTAGTCAACTATGATTGCTACTGTATGTACAAGGCAACAGGCCCTGAGTAGAGTGATTCCTCCAATACTGTATCACTCTTCAAACAAAACAAAAAAAGTGCACTTAATTGGAGGGGATTCAGGCGCAAGCCCAGCACAAGACTCATAACAAGTGGGAGTATGAAGCCAATGAAATCGAAAGAAGATATACAATACCCCTGCAGGCTGTGTCTGACCCCAGTGAGTCACTGTCTACACGAGCTTCTAAAGAACTGGCCATGACTCAGTAACAAGCACCAACATTTCTGAAGTGTACTTCTGCTGCTGGCTAGAATACGTTACTCCAACTTGGAGTGAATAACATTTGAACACTTTTTGTGCCATGACTAAGCAGTGCTGGGTATAAATTATTCCAGCTACTTTGTTTTTAAAATGCAGTTCTTTTCTATTAGTCTTTTTGTCCACAGAAAACATCTCAGTGAAAGTATATGTTAATCATATCATATGTATGTTAAAAAACAAATGAATAGATTAAAAGAGTAAATATGTATGTGGAGTACTGCTTCATAACACAGCAGCCCATATAAAGGGATTCAAAGAGCCAACTAAGGACGTTATTCATGATTAGTAAATCATTAACTAATCATTTATACATATAGACCAATTGGATCAGCTCCATTTGTCTTGCAAGTTGTGGTTTTATTAATAGGTACTAATGTTTTATAGATCAACTCAAAATTAGTTTTAGCACAAGCAAGTTTTGAGTTGCCAAGTTGGGGAAAAATTGCTTAATGTGGTTCATTTGGACCAGAACCACTGTCAAAGAAGGCACCATTTATAAAAAGCTAACTAATGGCTTTATTCATTACAAAAATAAAAACAAATCTTAGTATATCAGCTACAATCCATAACAAAAACAACTTTAGGGTTTCAAAGTCCTAAGAAACCCCTTTTTGCTGGTGTTTTTCCATCCATCCATCCAATTTACAAAGACAAGTTCAAGGTTGCCAAGTTTGGTAGCTGGAGCTCCAATTTATCAACAGACCACCTCGGTCCCACAGCTCCTGATGAGCTGGCTATTTAGAAAGTGAGAAACTCATGACCCCTTGAGAACATCTTGGTGCCATTAAGCCCAATCCCTTCATGGTAATGGCAACCCCAGATGACAATGTGCCTAGACTGAACACTGCTCAAGAACCTCTCAGAGAACCTGACAAAGAGTCCAAGGTGTTGACCCAGCTTCCAAACTCCCCAGATCACTAATTGAATCGAGGTCCTGTTTCCATGGCATGCAGGTCAAAGCTGTTTGGCATCATGAGGGCGACCTATGCAATATTGGGCAGGTGGTTTCAATGCTGTAGCAGATCAGTGTATATACTTTAAAACTACAGATATGATTGCCCTTGTATTTAGAACAGTAGATAAAAAGAATGTAGCCAAGCTGACATACTCCAGCTCCTTAGTAATTCCAATTGATTTATACTAACTCATACCATGTGGGTAATTACTATAACTCTACTAGTGGTTTTCTCATAGTTTGTGGAAAAATAATAATCACTTCAATCAATGAAAGCTAGTAAGTGAATACATTCAACTAATTCTATTCAAGGGAGGATGGAATAGTGACTGTGAAAGATTATTTGAGCTCAGACCTTCTTTCTACCATTTAAAAAATGTAGTTCTTCTTTATATTAAAATGATTGTAACGTTTTTGTTTTGTCAAAGTGATTTTTAAAAAGCAGATCTGATTGGTAGTGGAACTACTCAGCATCCCAGGTGGTGTTTACAACGGGATGAAGAAAAAGATACTGCATATTGTGATAATTCAGGTGGTTAAAATATGATTAAAACAACAGCTGTCATTTCAAGACTTATTATAAAAGCTGCATTGTTCTCTAAATGGCAGTGCTTTTGTGTATATTTGCATCCCAGAACAAATGATGATGATAAATCTACGCGGGGCTATAAATAATTCAGGAAAAAGGATCTATTTGCCTCGTGTGCACCTGGTGCCATTTGGTCACGGCGGACGCGTCTCCAACCATCCAGGGGCAAATCCCAGGGTTTGTCTGCGCCCCCCTGTTCCCTCTCGATTCACGTTGATGTTTTTGAGCAGCGCGGTCGACACGAGAAATTGGCGTGTGAATCGGCTGGCTCATGCGGGATGACTGATTTGCGAGTGCGCCCAAGTTTTACGCACGGAAAATCAAACAGCAACGGATGGGAAACCGCTTAAAATACTCCAAAGAGTCGGAAATAATATGTGAGTTTGGATGTACAACGTGTCTCCGGCTGTGATGTGACCGTTTCTTTACGTGTTATGTAAAACTGTCATCCCTTTCAGTGGACATGCTGCTCTCCACCCCGGTGCCCCTCAGTCCTCTCCTCTCTGATGTGTGGGCCGCCTGCACGCTGTTTGGATGGTGTTAGTTGCTGAAAGGCAGGCCAATGTGCGCCTCGGTTCACTTTGCAAAGCTAAAGTTGTCGGATGTTAATGTGGAATGATGGGCATGTTTGAGGAGAGCGCTGGTTGCGGCTGTTCGCTTCAGCACGCTGGATAGCGCTCCGGGAAATAATTGGAGAGGTCGGCGGCGCGGGGACGCACGAGGAGAGGATCTACTGGAGGGACGAGCGACGGGTGACCATGTTTCATTCCAGGTGCTTAATACCACCTACAGGCGCAGGCTACCCGAGAGTGGACTTTCTGGAATAAGACATGGACTTTGCTGAAATTATTTTCGCTTTGTTCATCGTCGTGGTCGCGGTCGTCTCGCTGTTGTCCAACTTGTTGGTGCTGCTATGTTTCGTCCACAGCACCGAGATCCGCCGACAGGTTCCAGGTGTTTTCACCATGAACTTGTCCTTCTGCAACATACTCATCACCGTCCTGAACATGCCGGCCACTTTAGTGGGGATCATCCGGAGGCAGCAGCCCTTTGGAGATTGCGTCTGCCACACGGTGAGCTTCCTGGAGACTTTCCTGACCGCCAACACCATGTTGAGCATGGCGGCTCTCAGCATAGACCGGTGGATCGCGGTGGTGTTCCCGCTCAGCTACTCCACTAAAATGCGCTACAAGGACGCCGTGATCATGGTGTGCTACTCCTGGCTGCACTCCTTCACCTTCTCCCTCACGGCGCTGCTCTTCTCCTGGGTCGACTACAGCGACGTTTACGCGTCCTGCACCCTGCAGCCCAACAAGGAAGGCGGCGACAGGATCAAGTTTACAGTCTTCACCATCGTTTTCCACGCCACCAGTTTCATGCTCTCCCTCCTCATCTTGTGCTTCACCTACTTAAAGGTGTTGAAAGTCGCCAGGTTTCACTGCAAGAGGATTGACATTATCACCATGCAGACTCTTTTCCTGCTGGTCGACATTCACCCCAGGTACTTCATCTCATGTGTTCTTTATCAAATAGCCATTTCATTTTATATAATGCATACTTGTGTGAATATTTTTTGCAAAAGACTGAATGTCATTTGTTGTTTTCAGCGTGAAACAAAGATGTTTAGCCGAGCAAAAGAGGAGAAAGCAGAGAGCCACCAAGAAGATCAGCATCTTCATCGGCTCATTCATCGTCTGCTTTGCTCCTTATGTAATTACTCGGTAAGTCAAAGCTGACAGTAACTCATACATCATTTCATTTACTGTGAAACTTTTATCTATCAGTTTAAAAAAAATGACCCTGATGGCTAATAATACACACAGAGCAGTTGTGAGTGATGAAGGTAAATTTAGCCTGAACATAAAGCGTAAAAAGTCATCTCTGTATCCACACTCATTGGCTTTGTTGTCCTCTAATCTCACAGATCTGTCCCAGCATTAGATCAGATGCAGTCGAACACCTGAAGTGCACAATAACACAGCAGCTTGTTGTCTCTAGATCACACCACACCACTCAGGATTTTATAGGTCATGTCTCTTAACCACAATATGGCTCATCAGTCAAATGTGCTGCATGGACATATACAGGTTGCCATGCTGCTTCCACTTGACCACACACAATAAAAGCGCAGGATAATACAGCACAGACAACTGAATGTGGCTCTCAGAGAAAAGAGGAAGGCGCACAGATTTGTGTCAGCCAGATGTGATGGTGACGATCTATCAATTTGACATTTGTGGTGCACACATGGTAGGGAAGATGAGAACACGCGTCTCAGGAGTAACCTCCCGAGCCCAGAGGCCTACCCACTGAGAGTATCCCAGCAGATCATCTAATGATGATAATCCCTCCACACGTGTTGCTGTTGTTCTTCTGAATCAGCATTTAAACACATCATTTGCTTTTGTATTGTTAATTAGCAGAACATGGGGAACTGTATGGACATTGTTAGGGCGTAGAAAGGGTCGGATCTTTAAAAAGGCACAACCCTCAATAGTGTTTTCAAAAAATTTCAGTTCATATTCACCTCCCTATAAAAAACTGCAACACCACCTTCCTTAACCCATTAAGACCTGAGCCTCAAAATGTCCGCCTGGTCTTTTTTTCTTATTCTGATTACAAAAAGGGTCAGAAAATGTCCTGTGAGTGCTGGTGCCCATTTGTTAAGAAGAAACTTTAAGTATCTGGCAGTTATTGTTTACTGCCTATTATGAGAGTTACGGTAATTTTACGGTAATTTCATCCAGCGGATTCCTGGGGGGGCACGAATGAAATTACAGTAATGACCGTAATGGCAATGTCGTTGCGCTTTAGAGCCAATATGGTGTCATGACGGTAATTTTATGGTAATTTTATCCAGTAGCTTCCTGGGGGGGCACGAATTAAATTACTGTAATGACACCATATTGGCTGTAAAGCGCAACGCCTCAGCTTTCAGAAACCAATTTTTTTCTGATAGCACAAACGGTGACATATTTACAGTATTCCAAAGTGCGCTAGCCCAAACGTGTCGCAGATGACGCACCAGGACTTAAAGGGTTAAGATACCAGGATATCTGCAATGACTTTCTACACAGTTATGGCTCAATAAGAACAATAGGGATGAAGAAATAGAAGAAGAAAAGAAATAGAAGAAAAAGTGAAATATTTATGATTACATTTATTTCCTTGGAAAATGTGTTTTTTTAAATGTTTTGATGTGATTTTAATGCGGTATTGAGAATTCCTAAATGATAGACAATGAATTTAATGCCAAAAGCTAAACAGGCTTATTGTACTTAGAAAATACGTGTTTGATTTTATTGTGATATAGTAAATGTATACATGAAAAGAAAACACATATAACAGTCATTTTTTATTATTTTTTCTTTGTTTGATTGTTATTCAGGCATTTCCAATCTTCCATAACATGTATTTTAATACCAAAGTCTGGGAGGAGCATAAGGAATTTAAACATACAACCCTGGGATAAAAGCTGTAAAATAATCATTTCCTTCAGCAAAGGAATTCAGAAACACACACATCCCTATTTTTTAGCCTTCATTGTGATTTTCATGGAGTCTCTTATGTGTTAGGTGTTACCTGATCATCTGACAATAACATCAGATAAAAGCCCTGAATGGCACCTTAACTAAAATGTACTTTGTTTAGTCATGTTTCTCCTGACTCCCCTTCAGGTTGGCTGAGCTTCTTCCCTTTGTGGACATCAACCGCCACTGGGGAATCATCAGTAAGTGCCTGACATACAGCAAGGCTGCGTCCGACCCCTTTGCCTACTCCCTCCTGCGTCAGCAGTACAGGAAAGTCCTGGTTACTGTCGTCAACAGGCTGCTCCGCCGTGACCTGTACCCTTCGTCTGGCCATAACAGCTCTTTAGACACCGAGAATGACTACTGTCTCCAGAGGATCAGCTAATGGCGAATGCAGGACACGACAGATACACACTACAGTCCAAGCCAAAAATAAAGGTTGCCTCTTCAAAGACGGTGGGTGGAGGAGATAGAATTTAGAGCGCGAGAGAGGACCGGATATTGTTAGCAAGGGAAAAGAGAGGAGAAAGAGAGGACACATGGTGGGTGGAGGGCAAAGAAAGAGCAAAAAAATAAGGCAGATAGTGGGTGGAGAAGAATGAAAAGACAGTAATGAAGGGGAGGATAAAGAGGCAAAAAGGTGAAGAAGAAATGGGAAAGGCAGATGGGGAGCGGCAGGAACAATGTGGAGATGGTGGCCTGACAGATGACAGTATCGGTAAACAAGGGATCTGTGATTCATCACCGACAACAAACCACACAAACCACAGAGATGCACACACAGATCAATGTCACTGAATCTGCTGTGGGTTCAGATTCATCTCAAACTGAAAGACCACACAGCTGGAGAAGTGTCCCTCCTCACTTTGGGAGATATGTAAAAAAGTGGCCTTTTGTACTGTACCAACCTCTTTATAGTTTGGGCACATTCCACGCTGCTGTGACAGAACCTGGTAGGCAGTTAAGTGAAGACTATGTGATTCCAGCGTCTGGATAATGGATGTACTCTTAGATGTGGAGACTCAACTGCTGCACAGTATTGCCATGTTCTGTATTGACCGTGTTAGACTACTTGCAGTGTCATGTCAGCCACTGAGTATTGATGCACTTTGTCTAATTCTCTCAGAGCTACTATAGTTACAGGAGCCAAAGGCAATTGACATTTACACCGTAATATTAAAGGGTGCGTTTGGTGATAGTTTATAGTTTTCACTGTCTACAAATTCCATGAAATGACCAAAAAAAAAAGCACAATGTGTTTCCAGCTTTCCCAACTTTCTCTATTTTTGGATTGTTTGTCTTCATTTCAGTGACAGAACCTGACTGACAGTAAACAGAAGAGAGGGATAAGACTTGCAAAATAGGTCCAGGTCCCTGACCAGAATCAAAATAGTAACATTTACATTTTAGGGATGTGTATTCTAACCGGCCTGCCACCAGAGGCCTCAATGAGATAATGGCTTCATTTTTTGAGCTTGGCAACTATAGTTTATTGCAAACACTACACAAACGCTGCTAAGTGGGATTTTTTCAGCCAGAGACAATCCATTCCTGCTAAACACTGGCTTAGATGGCTGGTGACTGGCTCTAAACACCTACATGCCTGCTCACCTTCAACTCAGCTGAAACACTGTGAAACTACTCTGCACCACACATTTGCAAGTTGTAACACTGGAGTAATTTAACCATAACTGAACCAGAAACGGATTAACTATCAGCTATTTTTTAGGGCAGTGGTGGCGCAACGGTTAAGTCTCTGGGCCACTGATCAGACCCCAGTGCGGCCATTGTTAGGCCCTTGAGCAAGGCCCTTAACCCTTCCTGCTCCAGGGGCACTGTACCATGACTGACCTTGCTCTCTGACTCCAACTGGGATATGTGAAAACATTTCACAATGCTGTAAAAATGTAAATAAAGGTTTCTTTTCTTTCTATTTGACACCACCACATGTAAATGAGTTTTATAGAATGGCAGGCCTCTTTACCATGTGTTTACTTAGTCTGCAAAGCGTTCCTAGTTGTGATGTGCTTCGTTTAATTAACTCTCCTGTGGAATTAAACCAGCGTATTCTCATCTCAGAATCAGAATCAGAAAACTTTATTGTCTGCCGTGTCAGGAAATCGTCTTAGACGTGGCTCATCAACAACCAGACACCCATTCATACATACAAAATGTTTTCCTTAAAAACAAAGTATAAATCTCCAGGAGGCTTTTGACTTCTTGGCACCTTACCACAGAAATGTTCTAGAGATTCTTTACACACCAAAACCTGCTTTTAATCATCTGTAACTGTATTCCTGAAGAAATAATAAAAGAAAATATAACCTTATGTAGCCTACCACAAAATATTAACTCTATAAACTCCTGTGACTTTAATAACATGAAAGCACATAATGCTAATAATAATCTAACCTTTATTGATCCCCTTGGGTTCCTTCCTTCTCTGCATTGACCCCTTTCTATTCAAAGTTAACCTTAACTGTACATACTAGGAGCAGTGGGCTGCCGTGGTGCAGCACCCGGGGAGCAGTCAGGGGTTAAGGGCCTTGTTCAAGGGCCCAACAGTGGCCCCAGTTTGATCCTCTGACCTTCCGATCAGTAGTCCAGGGGCTTAACCTGTTGCCCCACCACTGCCCCAGCATGCAATGGTTTACCAAATACAAATAGGAATTAACCACAGACAATATTTGTTCATCTGTAAGCAGAATTGTTGGGTTTGGTCTTTTCATGGGTTTTGTTCTCAACATTGAAACATAGCATACCACCAGACTCACCCTTTAAAGTGTGAGTTTGTAACTGAATGTACTAGATAGCCCACTTTGAACTGAAATGCATTTGTACAAATGTGTTTTAGATTTTTTGTTTTTGCCAGTTGACTGGAAAAGATGTTTCTATAGATATTGACACAATCTTCTGATATATTTTGCACTGTAAAGGAACAACGTTTTGTCTAGATAACTGGGGAGCAACGTGATGTAGCATAGGGATGGTTTTAAAGTGCTTTAACACTAAAACACACTCCTTTGTGTTTGTGCCAGATTTGATATGTGACTTTTTCAGCTGTTCTATACTTAAACCAGAGGAGCTGCTTTATTATTATTAAAAAATCTATTTATTTTGATGTATCTTACTCACATGTGTTTTTCCTCCCGAAGCCACTTGCTGTTCTTTGGCAGTGTGATTAGCTGTTAGTGGTACATGTGCAATAAAAGCTGTCGATTCTAACGCTGTTAAACTATTTATGTTTTCACAGGAACGTCATTGAATCTAGATTATGCCCTTTACTCACATCATATTTCATTGCAGGATTTAAGTTGGGAGTTTATAAATTAGGGCTGCACGGTGGCTCAGTGGTTAGCACCGTCGCCTCACAGCTAGAAGATCCCCGGTTCGCGTCCCAGTTAGGACGCCTGGGATCTTTCTGTGTGGAGTTTGCATGTTCTCCCTGTGCAGTGTGGGTTTTCACCAGGTTCTCCAGCTTCCTCCCACAGTCCAAAAACATGCTGAGGTTAATTGATGATTCTAAATTGTCTGTTGGTGTGAATGAGAGTGTGCTTGGTTGTCTGTGGCCCTGTGATAGACTGGTGACCTCTGCA
>OMNN01101268.1:14729-50878 GCA_900302755.1 Chromis chromis
AACCACTAAGGCCATCACATTTACTTTTAGATAATGTCATACTCAGAAGGGTCTGTTATTTATTCATTGTGATGGTTGTAACAGGTGCCTCATTAACATGCTCACTGATTATTGTAACAAGCTTGATGCATGAATTGAGTTTTACCTGGTTATGTAATTAAACAATAGAGACGAGTTAGCTCACAGATTGATGGCATCTGCACTGATTTTAATGACTCGTACACAGTGAATTGCACTTTGAAATACATGTACCTCTAATCAGCTTGCATTATGAGTTTTATAAAACTACATAAAGTGCTCAGGGCTGCTGAAATACCAGACATACAGCAAGATACAAGTCTTCTGTGTGACTTGGCCTACAAGGGGGACATTTTAAGAAAAGTCTTTAATTGAAGCTTGGAGAAAAATAGTAAGTAAGTAATAGTAACAGTGGCAGAGGTGGCGCCCATGACTGATCAGAAGGTCAAGGGATCAAATCCCACTGCGGCCACTGTTGGGCCCTTGAGCAAGGCCCTTAACCCCTGACTGCTCCCCGGGCGCTGCACTGCGGCAGCCCACTGCTCCTGCTACTTGTATGTACTGTATAGTAGGATGGGTTAAATGCAGAAGCTGAATTTCCCCAAGGGGATAAATAAAGGTTAAATTTTACGGATTTTTTAATTCACAGTATGCAGCAGAGCACAAGATGAAACTTCGCTTTGACATTTTGTCTATCTAGTCATAATTTTAAACAGATTTTCAATTAAATCCTGACATACAGTAGATTTTTAGCCATGCTGTATCAGAATTGGACCTTTGGGGTGCAACTACACACAAACGTCAATATGTGTTGCCTTATTTGACAGAAATCTATGCATTTAAGTTATTTCTGATAATATGATGAACAAAAATGTCTATTATGCTAGGAAAAAAGTAAAACCTACCTGTTTGCTGCAAGTGATTTTCCTTTGGGGCTGCCTAAAACCTCTTTGGGGGGTGCCAAAAAAAATTCCCTATATTTTTCTATATATTTGTATTTGATAAAGAAAATTATCCATTCTTGAGTAAATGAAACCCCAGATAAAACATACTGGTCAAAAAATATAGTTTTTTTTAGTTCTTATTCTCAATTCTTATCATTTTGGCACTGGTGATTTTCCTTTGACATTTGAAAAAAAATAAATCAAAACTTCCTCTTGCATGTGTTTATGGATGAAAATGTCAGTCTGTTGATCCACCAATTGATCCAGATTGAAATATGTCAAAAACTACTGCACGGATTCCCATGGCATTTTCTACAGACAGTTATTGTCCCAACATTTGCCATTTAATTTTGTGTTTAGTGCTATTTAGCAAAGGTCATTATAAAACAAGCTAAACTAAGATGATGTACATCATTCCTGCTTAACATCAACATGTTTGCATTGTCACTGTGAGCTTGTTGGATTGCTCACATTAGCATTAAGCCCAAAGCACCACTGGGTAGAGGTGAAGCTTCGCAGAGCAGCTACCGAGGCCTCATTAAATAATTTGTCTGATTTTAAAGTCTACTAAATGGAAGCCCTGTCTTCCGATGCTGCCTGGTGCAGGTTTAAACTCAATAAATTCTGTGTTGTTGTCCTGAAGAAGCAGAGAAGTAGCTTTATATCTATATGAACCTAATAAACCCTCCCCTCTTGCATGTCCACTTTCCTAAGATGTACTGAGGCTGTTAGTTGCCCGGGTAACAACAAGACCTGATGCTGTATTTCCCAGGTTACCCTCAGATTGTCCACAAGCGCGGAGTGAGAGCTCGACTCATGAGGCTCTTTCCATGCTCCTCAACCAAAAAGTCATCCTCCAGTAATCAAAGCAAGTGGCTCTTCCAAGGCTCTTTGTCTTTCTGTCTCTCTCTCTGATGATTTTTTGTTGTTTGCTGTTGTTTTTTCCTTCTTGTGGTTTTCCTGGTATTTGAGCATACACTCAATATACGCTTTAGTCGCACATGACTGCTGGAGCTACATTTCAGCTACAACATTCATTTATAGAAATCCTGTTCACTATTTCATGCGGAGCGTTTTGGTTTTGCAGAAGTTTACAAAATGCTTGCTGAATGTGTGGAACGATGTGCTACTGTATTTGTGCCATCTGAATTTACTAAAAACTTGACAGATCTACTATTTACACAGCTGTAAGTCTATAACTTTTGGACAAATATGATGATGAAAATGAGCTCAAGCAGCTGTTTTATTTCCCCAATAATAAATCAGCTAACATCATCTATGAATGCACAGCATTAGCACGATAGCAGCAGGTTAATTGTGGTCTGTTAGAAGCTTTGGCCTTTTGGCTGTGGGCCACAATAAGACTCTTGGAGCTAATGAGGCACTTAGACAGCGTGTCACACTTCAGGTATATGAGAGGCCCTGCGCCAACAAGACAAGTCAAATGCTGTGCTGCGAGGACAGTGCAGTCAGTGACAGTGCCCAGACAGCATCTGCCATCATTACAGGCCCATTAAAACACTTCACAGGGTTCAGGCGCCCTCTTTCATGAGGAAGCTCTCTGCCACGACCATTTGTTGTGTTCTGGGGGTCTCAATAACACTAATTACCCCTGCTGTCTGTTTGTTGTAGAGAAGAAAAGGGCATTCAGATTTTTGTTTGATTTTGTGACGGATCCAAATAGAGGAACCTGTTCTAATGAGGTGAAAGTGATTCAGAATTGACTCATTTGAATGGATTTATCGAGAATGTGATGCCACATCTTGGCAGCATGTTGTATTTTGGCATTTTGGACTGAGGTGTTGCTAAATGTCTGAGTTTATTCGCTAAGCCGCTGCCAATATTTGGAAGTGTACTCTCGGCCAGCCTTAAAAAACTGCAAATTTGCAAAGACTCTCACCAGCATCTGTTCACATCTGACCTTCTCCCTCCTACTCTCCAGACAGCGTTGAAGATGAGCTTGAACTATCTGCAGTCCGCCATCGCCCCGAGGGCCTGGAACAGCTCGAAGCCCAGACACGTTTCTCGCGCAAGGAGCTACAGATCCTGTACCGCGGCTTCAAGAATGTAAGTGACAAGGCCACCGTGCAGCCTCAGCGCCATACATAATGTACAACTCAGAGGGCTTTGTTCTCTCTTGGGCATATCTCTCTCTTGGATATCAAAAAAACGTGTTTTTCTTTTCTTTTATTTGATTTATTCCTCGACATCTTCGCTAGTTTCCACTCAAACAGCTCAACTTCCTTCGAGTTCTCATCACTGTTCAGATTTCACTCTTTTGCTGCTGTAGCAATGAATAACCAGGCATCCGAGGAATACAACTTTGCTGAATCATCTGCATATTGCACTAAATGTTAAAATGCCCAAGTGTGCTTACTACCAGGAAAAAAATAAATTTTCTGCACATTGTTCACTGTGGGGGGATAATTAGGTCATACCTCAAACCCACCACGGAAGATTACTGATGAGCGATCCAGGTTGAAATCATTGAGAGCAGCAAATATAAAACCACCTCACTTCACTGTCACCTCTGGTGTGAGGCGTAATGAGATGACCCAGAATTAACCCAACCCAAATTGTCTGGCAATGAAAGAGGATAGTGATAGTGAGTCCTGTGATAGTGGAATTCCCATGGGGCTTCAGTTTCCTGTTGAGCCTGCACTGTGCTCCAGCCAAGTCCCTGCAACGCCGGCCCATTAGTCCACTGGAGACAGAGTGAGAGGTAAGAAGTGTACTAATGAGGCCTTTAATTTGTGCCACACACCCTGCCTGACTCCTTCTGACGCTGAGGGAGACAGCGTTGCAGATGTTTATAGACAAGTTCCAAATCTTTTCTTTTTTTTTAAAGTACCGGATTTGCATTTTATTTTAAGAAACACTAACAGCGTAACTGTAGATCCAACCTGGAATACCTCAACAGCTATTAGAAGGATTCTGTAGAGATGTTCATGATGCCCAGAAGATTTACAAGATGGACTGAAACGAAGTGAAGAGACATTCATGGCCTCCACATGATGAATCCTTCCACATAATGATCCCCTCAGCTTACCTTAAGGGCTACAATAAGATAGACTCACATATATTCAAGTACCTTTCCAAATGAATTGTAAGAACTTTGGGGACCTCCTTAATTAATCTCCTATATCATGATCTTTGGTTTGTGACAAAATACATCCCATGAGGCTCATATGGGTTATTCCATCTCAAATCAGGTTACTTCTGCTCAACCATCTCTGATTTGCTTGAAACTTTTTTTTAATCATTAATCAGTTTGAAGCTCCAGATCTTTGTTCTACCTGGATCAGGCTATCTAAAAAATATTTTAGTTTTTGTGGTACAACTTCTCAATTAGTTATAGTATAAAAAGTCAGCAAAAATAACGTTCTTTTCATGTTTGTGATCAAGTATTTCTATTAAAAAGCATTTAATATGTTTTGTTTTGTATTATTGTGACATGAAGCTACACCTGGTTCAGAAACAATCACCAGTTGACTTCTGCATTATCAGTTTATTTGTTAATACGAGCTCAAAGATGGGACTTTTCATGATGGCTTCAAGTTTTTTCTTATTTCAACTCACTACTTGTCCAGTATTGCAGAATCTGAATCAATGGCATGATGAGAAATAACAGTAAAAAGTTCCGTCTTTTATCTTTAATATTTTTTGAGGTATTCTGCTGAAAATGGGTCGACAGGCTGTTGGTTTTGTTTTTTTGTTTTTTTTATCTCATAAAGTATTTGATATATCGATCTGAAATTTTACAGATGTCTTTTTAAGTATCCATATTTTATGCTATGAAAAATTCAGGCAAATCCGATGGAAATCCTAAGAGCTTTAGTAAAAAGGAACTGGATTTCTTTTGTTTTTTTAAGAAGCCTCTTGGAGATGAGAGATGAAACGTCTCCAAGAACCAACAAAAGAAGTCCAGTTGCTTTTTGCTAAAGCTCTTAGGATAAAACATGGTAAATATTATGCCAGCTAAACATTAGCATATTAGCATTGTTAGCTGAGCAGACTGATATCAGTATTTAGCTCCACACACCACTGTGCTTAAGTGCAGCCTTGAGTTGCTGCAGATTCTTTTTGAGGTATGAATAATCTTCTATTTGATTTACTAAGTTACTCATCTCCACTGTGTAATTAGACAGTCCCAAATTGGACAAAGAAAAAGTAACAGCACTTAAATTACAGCAATTAAACAGCTTATGTCCATCACTGAGTCCAGAGAGCAGCTCATTTTTTAACTGCTGGGGTCAAACAGCTCGTCTTACCCCAACCCGGTGACACTGAAAGAATGAAGGAGCGGTTTTAAGCCCAGCCAGACTAATAGGAGCTGGCCTGGTGCCCATGATGAGAAGTTTGGTCCTTTGTCCTTGATGTCCGGGGGTTTTGAAGCTAATCCAACGCCTCTGCACAGGGTGTGCATGAACAAACTTCTCGAGTCAAAGTGGAGCTTTTGTTTTAAATTCAGAATCTTTAGCAGGAACCGATGCAAGACCTCTGGTTCTGAGTCCTGATCTTAAAGCGTGATACACCGATCAGCCACAACATTCTGACCACTGACAGGTGAAGTGAGTAACATTGGTCATATTGGTACTATGGTGTTCTGATGGAAAACCTTGGATTTTAACATCCATGTTGGTGAGACTTAGACACCCAAATAAACATTGTTCCAGAACAAGCACACTCCCTCATGCAAATGACAATCCCAAATGTCACTGGCCTACCCCCACAGGAAAATGCACCCCACCACAATGCAAAGGCATCAAAGTTCCTGGACCCCATTCTGATCAAGCATCAACAGGATGCAGTGGAACAAGTTTGATTGACAGAGGCCCCACTGCACAAGCCAGAGTACCCAAAGGATCCACTGCCAACGTCCCGGTGCCAGACCCCATAGGACACCCTGAGAGGTCCTCTTGTCCATGCCCAATGGTTCAGAGCATTTTTGACCACATAAGGGGGACCAACACAATATTAGGCAGGTGCTCATAATGTTATGCCTGATCGGTGTGTGAGCAAAGTTCACCTCAAAGGAATGAAAGAATCTATTGTTTCATTAATCCCTTGACCCCAGGCTGCAAGAAAAAAACACAATATTGTCCTCGCGTCTCACTAAATCACTAAATCTGTGTTTTTTCTCTGTTCACAGTCCGAGGCACTGACTTAGATTAAGATCTCATACTTACTATTCCAACAGTCATGGTGCCTCTTTTCACAGGTTTATTTCATTCCCCCACACCCGCTTATTGCTGCATCGCTTCACGAGTCTCCGACAGGAATTTCATGCCTGGGCAGTTTTGCATTTCACAGATTGTATTTGTGATTTTATTATCACGGATGAGCAAATTTTACAAGCATATCAAATGAATACAAATACGTTTTTCTGATCTCTCACTCCATCTAATGAGCACCTAATAATGTGCAAAAAGAAGCAGCGTCCAAGGGCAAGTGGAAAATTATATCCTCATTGTTTATTCGATACAACTTACCACTTATAATTTTCCAGTTGTTCTTTGCCATTTACACGCAAATATATAGATATGAAAAAATATCTGGGGAAAGTAAGTAAACTAATGAATAACTTTTGAATGTTAAATATCTAAATGTAAATGATTTTAAGTTCTTAACTTGGTAATTCATTCATCTGTTCTCTGTTTTACTGACATACAATATAAGAAAACAGCCTTACCAATAGCTTGATATGAATAATTTATGTAAAGAACAGAATGTGAATAAGGTCCTGACTTTTAGCTTAGCAAGATCAAAGTTTATCCTGAGGGACTGAAAGTCAGGATGTAAGTATTTCTCTGAACTTTAAATTGAATTGCAGGCATACTGCCTTATACATGGTAACTAGATGACACACACAGGCTTTATTCTCTATTGAAAAATCGCCTCCCTTGCCGGCGTTATCATTGGACTGAAAAGAGAAAATAAAATACAATCAGATGCCATCAATGTGAGACTCGGTTCAACAATCGCTAAGTTTTACTGACCTTTAATTTTCCTTCGGGTTTGCGAGGATGAGTTAGAGAAGACAGAGGACTTGGAAGACAGCCATTCGATTATTACCGTCCTACTTAATGAGTGTGTTATTCATGTTGGCAGCTGTAATTGTCTGTCTGTATACACACACACACACGCACACACACACACACACACACACAGATGTGCTGAGATTCTACAACAGAGGTGAAGTTACGGGTTTAAAAATCCCCCTCCCGGATTTAAATACTTCACCACATGGCATTTTCTTGCGTTATTACTTCAACAAAAGGCTGACTGTTATGAGACCAGCCTCTGCACTGTTGTAGAACATAAACAAAGTGCTAATTAACAGAAGCAAACAACAAAGAAATATTGGCTGTGTCAAATGGGCAAAGCAGCTGGAGAGTAAATGTGCTTTCTGGGTGGATGCAGTTTGTATGATGTCCATAGTTTCCTCCAACAGCATCTTTGCAGTCTTAACATTTTAAATTGCTGGTTAAAATGAGATAAATGAGGCGTTTAGGAAGATACGTTTATTCAGTTAAAGGAGGAGTTGATATTTTACATTTGCCCTTAAGATACAATCATCCCTTCACATTTTGCAAAATTTACTGTGCTTTAGACTTCATTTCAAGTATCTAAAATGGTCTTTTTTCCTATCAAACTACTCTCAGTAACTCATCACTGAATGAAGTTCTTAAAAAGCAAAAATTTAAATCTCTCATTTACAGAAGCTTTAAGACCCTTAATCCAATACTTTGAATAAGACTCTGTGTCAAATTCATTGTAGGTTATTGGGTTTAGACTACAATAATGGCAATTTATCCATTTAAAATTACATTTACAACCCAGTAAATTGAGATAAAAGGGAAGCAGCCTAGGAGACTGCATATGCGGCGCCATCCTCAGATCAAAATTTCAGTTTGTTTACTACTTTAGTTTATAACCAAATACTTCAGCTTCAGCTGGCCTTTGTGTCTCAGACAAGTCTAGTTAGTTAATTTTACTGTTTTTCTGTTGTTAAATTATACAATATTTTATTCTGTGTCTGTCTTTATAATCTATTTTATCAAGTTTTAAATCTAGTTTTCATTTTTATTTCATTTTTATGCTTTGTTTCTTAATCCAGTTGTATTTCTTTTATTTCTTCATGGCATTTTCATGCATTATTTTTTATCTATTTGTATCTACTTCTTAGTATTTTATATTGTTTTTAGTTTTGTTTTTAATCTATTTTAAAATTATTTTTCTGTATTTTTATGCTTTTGATTTTAATCTAACTGTGTATTTTTAAGTTTTGTTTCTAATCCCATTGTATCCACTTTATTTTTATGCGTTGTTTTTTTTAAATCTAGTTATATGTATTTGTTATTCTTTTTTGTTTTTTTATGTTTTGATTTTAATCCAACTATCGAGTTTTTATTTTGTTATCAGTTTTTAAGTTTTGTCTTTTTAATCTATTCCTTTTAATTTTTGCTTTATTATACTTTCTCCCTGTTCCATCTGACTGATCACTTATCTGTGAAGCACTATGACCTGCATTACGTTGTATGAAAGGTGCTACATAGACATATTGTGATTGATTGATACTGCTAATTAGCAAATGTGAGCATTCTCACGTCATAAATTTAGAAGAGAAAATCCTGAACATGAGCGTATTACAATACTGAACGTGTTATTTTATGCTGATTTTAACATTTGGTTCAAAGCACTGTTGGGCCTACATTTGTCTTGATTTGCAATGAAGAGCCAGACTCGCTGCTTTCTTCAGCTTTCAGTTTTACAGCTAAGCTAAGCTAACTGTATCCTCACTTATGTGGTTTTATATCTGGTATCTGGATGTGAGAGGAGTGACAAACTTCTCATCGAATTCGTGGTAACAGAGCGAATAAATGGAAGTGCTTTCCTCTTTAAATTTGATTGCACCTGCAATTTTACACTTGACTTGAGATCAAAAGCTTGAATAGTTTGTACAATTTATGACCAATATAATTTTGATTCTATTTATTCTACCGACAGTGGAGAACAGCTTTCTCCATGGCTCATCATCAGGATCAATACAAAGGACCGACTAGTGGCTCTCAGGCTTCAGTAATCAGGTCACAGGCTTACAAACAACAATGTGGAGACACACTTGTGCTTCTATCCCCTCTACTTCCCCAAAATTCTGTCTCACCTCGCTTTACAAGATATGCAACTGGGTCTGTGAGACAAAGAGGCGGAGTGTCAGGGGACTTGTGCAGACAACCTTGCAGCATCCTTTCAGTTTGAAACACAAGAAGCCCGTTTGAAGCAAGACAACAAGGTTTCATCTTTATTTTCTCGCTCCCACTGCTCTGTTTCCCTCAGTGACTGATCAGACGTGGTCACAGGAAGCAGGAAAGCCAGTGTGCCCTGCGAATCTTATGAAGTTCCTCATACTGAGAGAATAGTTTCTCTCTCTGACACCCCATTATCCCAGAGAAATGGAGCGAAAATCTGGCTACAGCAAAATCTCCAGGTTGTTTGGTTTTAAACTTTTAATTTTTACATAGCGCTACATAATATCTTGATGTTCAAACGTGTATCTCATCTTTAATATTTCTTCCTTTCTTCCTATCAGAGAGGTGTTCACATTGTTGTCTTTTTATCTTTTATTTCCTCCATCAACCTCCACTATGGCAATTTTCTTATATAGAAAACCAAAAGAAACATGTGGCTCCTGCTCTGGAAATTGCCCAAACAGGTGGAACATTTGCTCAGTTTCTAAATTCAATATCCTGTCAGAGTGTGTAGTGCACAGCCTCGCACCAAGAGAGTGAAATTGAACCTGCAAAACTACTTGCATTTATCACCAGGCTGCTCTGAGGAAGGTCATCCACCACGTGTATGGTTCTTTGAAAGGAGACAAAAGCGTCTTTGTCGGAGATGTTATGTAAGAGTGTTCAGTCTTTTCCACTGAATGCTACCAGACAACCACAGGTGGGTGACCTTGAATAGCTGTGGACAAGATATCTATTTAGGCTTGGATGGTTAGACAGCCTGAATACCTCCAAACTGAGTCTGACTATATGACTGTTACATGAGGGTGACGGTTACGAAAATGAATCCTTGGCAGAATAAAATGTTCCCTTTCTAAATACATATTTTCACTGAAAATTGACTTTTCACTCAAGTTTCTTTATTTGCCTCCAGGTTTGAAAAGTGAAGCCATTGTAAAATTGCCTTAAACCTGTGTTCTCTCAAAGGGGCAGCAGGGGGCAACTTCTCTCGTTGCTTAAAGAAGCCTGATTGTATAGACGTATATGAGAAAATGATCCTACTTCTGACTTGATGTGTTACCTCAATAAACATTTTTCAGATAGGTTTATGATCCCACTCGCTAGTTTTAAGTCTCCTTCAATACAGCATAATGTTCATTTAGTAAATTATGGTCACATTTAGAGTAAAATAGACAGTAAAGCAGGGAAGGCTTTCGGCTGTGGCTACTGTATGATGGTAAGTGTCCACAGGATCCGTCACTTTAATGCCTCCTATTTATGTGAGATGCCGTGCAATGCATTTTGGTAGCATCACGTTGCATTTCGAGAGACTGGGCATCACGTCGCCTGCTCCTCGTTTGCATAAAGTTGAGGTCTCGGCTACTTTCTGCAAACGAAGAGCATCGAGTGTGATCAGACGTCTTACGTAGCTATCGAAAAACCTTTAAAGTAACCATTGTTAATCTAAAATGAAGACAGATTCAGCGGCTGCATATCTTATTTCTTGCATCAAATGTTTTCAGAAACACATTTTGCTGAACTGCTTTCGAGAAAAGTTTCTGAAGAAGCCACCATGTTGGCCCGCTTTAACATCCAGGTGCAGAGAGCTTCCAGGTGAAGCGTCGTCTAATCAGATGCAGCCAGTGTTTGCACAGTCGTAAGAGGGTGAATCCTTTGTGGATTTCTGCAGTTGTACATCCATCAAGCATCCAGTGTTGGGAAGAAATGCCCCTGTGGACACGTATCATGAGAGTGCATCGTAACCTAAAGTCAGATCCACCACTTCATTGTCACATTCGGTTTCAAAAGACCAAGATGTCCACGGCTAAACTCCAAACTGGAGGCTTTAGATTTATAGTCCACAAACCAATGGATGACGTCCCATCGGGGGCGGAGCCAAAGGATGGTTGGAGGTGGCCGTGTCCTCTTTTGACTAAAGTCTGGCCACCTCACTCAACCACTCGTGAAGCCCATTAGAGGGCGATCTAATTGTAATTTATAGTGTAATATTGGCAATTAAAAAAGCATAATTTGAAACAACAATTTTGATTTATTTATTTTTTTTAATCAATTAAAGGATACATTAAAAAAAACTTACAGAAATGAATCGGTTTCCGTTCTAAATGCAGCTTTTCACTGAACTTTCAGCCAAGTTTGTTTGCTGGAAGTTTCAGCCACACTTGATTGGCACGTCTTAAACTCACATTTAAGTCAAGGCCTTTAATGTAGGAGGGAGTCTTTAATAGAGAAGATGAATAACCTGTGCAATTACATTTTGTCTTCCAGGAATGCCCCAGTGGAGTCGTCAACGAGGAAACTTTTAAAGACATCTACTCACAGTTCTTCCCACAAGGAGGTTTGTACCCACTGCTTGGTTTTTCCAGCTTCTTCACGAGTGTTTCTTATCTCCTCTGTGTGCTGGACTGACAGGAGTTGTCTCATGTTTACAAAAAACCAAATCCAGACCACTTCAGATTAACCTTCCACCTGAGAAAAAGCAGTGACGCTGAGAAGCAGAGGGAGAAAAGTAGTTTGTGTTTATGCAGCCTTGAGTTTCTCACTGTTGGCCCTCATCATTATGCAAAGATTCTACCCGAGGAAAAGGAGAGAAAACATTAGGAGGCTTTGATATATCTGTTCAGAAAGAAGAAAGGCAGGCCAGTAAATATAATGGCACCCCACACGAGAAACAATGATAAAACTCTTAGCTCTGAGCGTAATGTTCTCTCATTGTGAGGCTGTTTTCTTTGAAGTTGTACAAAAGCTTTTCTTTAATCCATTTTCTGAGCTGTAATCATCACACGGGTTTCTTTTTTTTCTTCTCTTTATAGATGCTTCAACATATGCACACTTCCTGTTCAATGCATTTGATACAGATCACAATGGCTCTGTGAGTTTTGAGGTAAGTTTGCGTTGCTTAGTTAGCTAGCTTTACAATTTGCAACACCTAAAGCAAAGAAACTGTACTTCATAACAAAACCTTGAAAATTCAGATTTCAAAAGAAAAAAGCTCTCCTACAATACGAAATACTAATAATACTGATGCTTTACACCAGAGCATTATGTAACCTGCAACCTCCATCGTGTTAATTTAGCCTCACCAAGTTGACTTGAGATGCTATCAACATCAGATTAATATTTATGAAGAGCACATATTTGCTTATTAGGACAGAAAGGCTGTCATCATGCCAAAGCGAAGCCTCCCTGGCTAATGTGCAGTCCATCCTGTTTTAAAAGTACGGGGGATTCCCTGAGGGCTCGCACAAAATATGAGTCAGCTAATAATTTGAATAATGAGGGATTTTTGATTTAGAGCATCCGCACTCTCGCTGTTTCATCGTGTGCCTCTAATTAATACCTGACATGGTAATGCAGGCAGGCAGGAATGTTAACATATGAAGTCCCGCAAATATTAGGCATGCATGGTGTTGTTGTTTTTGTTCATCAAAGCTAGTTTTTAAATGCCATGTTTTGTATAATTGTCCGCAAATCTTGTTTCCACTCCAGGATTTTGTTATGGGCCTCTCTATCCTGCTGCGAGGCACAGTCCAGGAAAAACTCAACTGGGCTTTCAACCTTTATGATATCAATAAAGATGGATATATCACTAAAGAGGTACGTCTCCTTGAACACTGCGAGTGCTACAATAGATCTTTTTGAGTTTCTAGTAATACTTGTTATTACAATAAATTCTATCAGGCTCTGCTTTTGCCACAGTGTGACGTCATTTGGCAAAATGCTGCATTGCCTTTGGTGGAGTTTGTGGCACAAATGCCTTATTTTTTTACTTTAATTTACAGTCTTCACAAAGAAAGACAAAATAGTTGCCACTGGGAGACACCTTTAAATTCTCAGATCTGTTCTCAAACTTCTGAATGTAAAGCAACACATAGTACTGTCCAGTGCTGTCACCTTTGCTTGATTTTAAAGTCCTAGATGTAGCTCTGCACAATGCAAATCTATGAAATTCTTGATTTCCGCTGCAGCTCAGCACACCAGCTCACATGCAACTCTGCTCAAACACTGTGAAACTACAACAATACAGCAAGTTGTAATATTGGGATAATTAATGTTCAGACCAGAAACTAATTCAGAAAAAGAATAGTGATACAGAAAGCTCCACCCTGCACGCTGACAGCTCTTCAGATTTGCTATGTACACTGAACAGGCATAACCTTATGACCACCTGCCTAATATTGTGTTGGTCCCCCTTATGTGGTCAAAATGCTCTGAACCATTGGACATGGACAAGAGGACCTCTCAGGGTGTCCAATGGGGTCTGGCACCAGGATGTTGGCAGTGGATCCTTACTCTGGGTTGTGCAGTGGGGCCTCTGTCAATCCAACTTGTTCCACTGCATGCTTGATCAGAATGGGGTCTAGGAAGTTTGATGTTTTTGCCATGTGGTGGGGTCCATTTGTTTGCGGGGGGTAGCACAGTGACTTTAGGGAATGCCATTTGCATGAGGGAGTGTGCTTGTTCTGGGACAATGTTTATTTGGGTGACTAAGTCTCATCAACACGGATGCCAAAATCCAAGGTTTTCCAGCAGAACACCACATAGTACCAATATGATCAATGTTATTCACTTCACCTGTCAGTGGTCATAATGTTATGCCTGATCGGTGTATATGTCAGTCTGAAACTGTGTTTTGAGACGATACGCTGCAGTTTCAAGGTGGAAATCCTCAGCAATGGCTTATTTCACTCATGATGTGATTTCTAGCATATATAAAAAAAACACAATTGATAACGAGGTAAAAAAGTTGATTATCACTGGAGGGGGTCTTTAACTCAGGGCTGATTTCTGTCTGATATCCACTCGTGCTCCTACATGGTTTGAATACACTTTGAACACAAGTTATATTAGTGTAGCAGACGTCATCTCACTCAAAACTTCTGCACATAAAACCATGACTCTTTTCCGTGCATCGTAGGAAATGCTGGACATAATGAAGGCCATCTATGACATGATGGGAAAATGCACGTACCCCGTCCTCAAAGAGGAGACGCCTCGCCAGCATGTAGAAGTTTTCTTCCAGGCAAGTGAAACGGCTGGCAGCAGTAACTGTCCTGTCGATGAGGCTTTAGAATTAGTTTTTAATCTCCTCTTTTCTTTCTCTCCAACAGAAGATGGATAAGAATAAAGACGGAGTGGTAACCATAGATGAGTTCATCGATTGTTGCCAAAATGTAAGCTGGATCCCCCCAACACATCTGCTTTTACTACTGTTGGCATAAATCAGCTATCATCACATTGTTTCTTTCTTTCTTTTTATCCACAGGATGAAAACATCATGAGATCAATGCACCTCTTTGAAAATGTTCTTTAACTTTTGGCTGGCTGTCGAGGCTTTGGAAGTGAGCATCATCTTTAGCTTGGCCCAATTACCGACTTGGACTCATACTGTGTACAGTGTGCTATGCAGACTCTCGACCGTAGATAAAATATTGTTCATTACCGTGGGCCACAATTAGGAGTAGGCGATACAGTGCGAACACTCTGGAATTATCTGCCCTTTAAACAATTTATTCAATGCAGTTAGTTGGAAGATTTTATGACTTCAATGAGAGAAAAATGAACTGAAAGAAAAACATTCACTTCAAGGTTGATTTCCACCATCTGTCTCTGGAGTGTCTTTCTGTTAGTCGATCTGAGAGTTCTCCAAACTGCCTCAACCTTATCAACACTGATGGAAAAAAATAGACTTCTAATGAAAGAGTTTGGAGAGGTTTCCTGTTTCCCTTGTTTTATTCACTGCCAAGTGAAATCACTGTGACTTTTTAAAGCATCAAAAAGAAAAAATCTGAACAAAATATCCGAGGTAACTTCACATGCGTCTCTGTTTTTACATTCCAAAACCGGCTCTCAATTCCAGAGTGTTCTGACCTGGCGTAGTTTAACCATTGTGGTCTGTCTTTTTGCTCTTTGAAGGAAGCATTTAGAGGAAGAAAAAAACACACATTGTACCATTTTAAATTGTAAATACTATAGATAAAGCATTAGATAAGAAACTCTATGAGAAACTTTTCAACTTTGTTCATGTTTACTTGCCAACCAGAACGAGACAACACAAGGATTGTATTGATGTCAAAACCGGACCATAATATCAATGGTTTGTCTACAGAAGCACACAGGTAGCTATATTTACCATGAGTATAATGTTAGACATCTTTGTCATAAGATAAATGCTGCTTTCAGTGTATTTCATTTAACCTTATGTATGTATATTTCCTGGAAAGTAAAACCATCTATCGGTTTTGTTTTTTCCTTTGGAGCACTGTTTAGGAGTTTACACTAAGGGCAGTGTTTGAGGTTATTTATATGGTATTATGGTCATTGTACAAAAGATTGTCAGATGTAAAGTATTAAATGAAAAAAAATTCGCTCTCGGGGGAATTTCAGGTCTTTAGATTTGTTCATATAATTCACTGTTTTTATTAAGAAAGGGCAGTGGGGTAACTTTTTATTATACTCATTATTTTTGGGTTGTCAGCTTCCTGCTTCTTCCTGCTCGTCCCGTGGTCTGGCTGCCTACAGCTATTCAGCTTGATTTGTTCCTGCTGCCTCTGATTAAAGCATTGATTGGCCCCAATTGTTTGCAAACACAAGGCATGCTGGGTAGAAGTCTCCGTTACTGGCTTCCTCTTGCTTGCTAGAAGCTGCCTGGTTACTAAGAAGTGTCTGGACATTATGTAAGTAAGTTACTGAGTGTTTTCTTCTTTTTCACAGTGACTTGGATATTAGGTGGAAGAAGTATCCATCAAACTAGCCAGAAAAATGACTTGAGAAATGGGTTTTTGGTGAATATTTTGCAGCGTTTATCATTCAAAGCAGTATGTCTCTGCGCTGTATCACTGGGAGCTGCAGTCACCAACGTACAAATCTCCTTCAGTGAGGCATGTTGATCCATTAATTCAGTAAAGAAAATTACACATTTTTCTCTGCTGTGTTCTTTTTTTACTCATATTACTGAAGATAATGTGTATTTCCATCAAGAAAAGCATCAAACCTGCCACCTTTGTCCTTGATTTATGTCTCTTACCATTTGTAAAACTCCACATTTGTGTTTGGTTGATGAGTTGGATCGGGAAATTGGTTATGAAAAGCAGCTGACCGGGAAAACAAATTCTATCATTCAGTTTAACTACAGTGGATGAAGAAACGTGTTTTGCGAAACTAATGAAGCCTTTCTAATGCCATCTGTAAATATCCAAAGCTTCAAAGGCAGCGATGCGGCTCCGACAAATTAGATATATTTTCTGAATGTCTTTTTGCAGTGATAAGTTTGTGTTCTTCACTGCAGATGTAAAATAAGGGGAAAAAGTTTATCTCATCAAAAGCTATTCATCCTGCTTATCAAGAAGTATTTTGTTCTTAAATGATCGTACTTAAATACAGACATCTCATGCCCCCTTATGGTGGAAAGAAGATACTACACAGCAGGACAAAAATCTTATTTGTTATCTGTGCTGGATTAATTTACATGAAATTAATATTTGCAGCATATATAGTAAGTTTTGTGTTTATTTTGGACTTTGAATATTGCTTCAAATAAATTTAATGTTGCTGTATATCAGTAAAAATATATAGTCTTGCATACTGTGCAAGAGGTTTGTGTGTGTTGCATATATTACTGTCATTTTGGTTTACAAAGAAATTGTCAATGAAATGATGGATTTTAAGTTTCCACTTTAATATAGGTCAGAAGGTGATGAATTTCACTTGTAAACAAAATGTGGTTAACAAAGCTGAGCAACAACAGTTAAAGTCAAGACTTTAATCCAACAATAGGTTGTTTTGGTTTAGGAATGAAATATACATGGAACACCGAACCAAGTCTACTACCAACACATCCGTCTTTCCAGTTAGATTCAAATCACTGCTCTCAACTCAGAATAGGAAACATAGTGAAATTACCTGAGATAAGTTTGCATACAAACCAGATAGACTGAAATCTTAAGTTGTATACCTTTACATCATGTATATTTTAATATATTTTCAACAACTATTTTATCAACGTAAGGCAGGTGGTAGTATTTTTGGAAACACAAGTTGAATTTTTCTTGTACAAAAAACTTCTTTTGTAAGCCCTACATACACAAGATCAGACAATATTCATCAAATGGATAACATGAATTACACAGAAGCATTTACCTATTAAAAACAAGCCATGTGATACAGTATGATGCTATAACTGTACCAAAATTCGAGACTGGAATGTTAAATATCACTGTAAGCAAGACTTGATGAATTTGGGGTGAACAGCAAAGTTTAAAGACAGTCTTACTCTCGAAGTCATCTGATAAAAAGAGGATCCAGTATTATTTGATCATTTTACCACTTTTACGCTTTGGCAAAGTCTGTCTTTACAGATATAAACAGCCTTTTTTGTTTGCTGTGAAAGTCCTTTCCTTTCCATAAAAATATGGCACACTCCAACATGAACAAATCAAAAACAAAGTTTTCTTTTCTTGAGGAAAAACCGTCACATTTGGTCCTTAAACTTTTCCCCTTTCAAACCCTCCACAATCCATCTCATTAAATATTTTACCTTTTTTAGTACCAACCCTCCTCTTCTACTGTTGGGAGAAAAAAAAAGTAATTTTCATCAGGACACGTGGATCAGCCCTTGTTCAGTATGTAGAGCAACAGCTGTGTGTCATTTCATCATGTACTGGGAACACCAAAACAAAACGTTTCTTGCATCACTGCATTGTGAAGATAAAGTCTCGACCATAAATGGTCAAAGAATTAGATTTTTGGTGGGGGCATGTGTGAATTAAATGCCTTGAATCACTCATGGTGTCATAACAGGACCATCATTTTAGATAAATTATGCGTTACCAGGTACCATTAAAACATCTATCGCAATGCATTTCCAGTCGGACATCAAAAATTTGATAAAATGAAGAAGCCTGTGAAGTTGTTTAAATATTCTAAATATTCTTTGAGCATTTTTTGTTTAAAAAAAGATGACAAAACCTTAAAATGATTTGCTGAGACTCCTTATATGCTTGTGTGTTCTCAGGAGGTTAACAAAGACTTTTGAATATCTACAGTATAGCACACAAATAACCCCTTGTCTTATAAATCTACAAAATGAAATGGAAAAGACACTTTAACCAATTGAATACATAGTAAATGTTGTATTGCTTATGCCACTGGGCCTATTGCCAAAACACATTTCAGCCTCAGGCACTGATGTCATTCCAGTCAGTCCATCACGCAAAGTATCTGAGCGGGAAACGCTGGATGTGTCCATTTCATTCCTTCAGATTTACTCGAAAGCTCCTCAAGGGACAAGCGGTTATTTGAAGATCATACTGCGAGTTGTAAAGGCAGCTTCGGGGCTCTCCCTGGTTCCTTGTGTCTTCCTGTCTTTGTAAGTTGGTAGATCAAGAATAAAATGGAACCTACTCAGACTGACCCTGTGAGGTTTGGTCCATTAGATGCTGTGTTGCTCGCAGGTCAATCAGAGATGGGACACCGAGGCCGAGCACGGCGGAGGGTGTTAAGTGAGAAGCTGCCTGATCTCTCGGTGAACGTAGCAAAGGAAGTCCATGTAGGAAGCTCCGCCATGCAAACCTTTATCCTCCACCAGGAACTGACGGAACAACATCTCTGGTTTGTCTTTCTGCCTCACGATTTGGAGCTGAACAGGGCAGAAAAAGTGAGATCAGTTTCCACTATCCTCACTGTCATACTTTGACATGAACTCACCTTGCAACTGAAATGGATAACGTGCTATGTTTCACATCCTTGAAAGCCATAGTTTTTACATTTATTTTTGTTTAAGGGTTTGGGATTGCATGGATTTCAAATGACCTTCTGTTTTGTATATATTACCTGCTCAGTAGCACTGGGCCTGCAGGGAATGGGGTTATTTATAAAGCAATATATTTGCATTCTCAATTGGTCTAATGGTTTATATAGCAACATGGCAACTAAAAACATTGAATGAGGTTTTGGTGGCATGCATTTGCTTCCTCGCTCCACTAGAGGGAAGCAAAGATCATTAAAAAATGCATGGCACTGTTACTCTGCATACCTCATCCAGAATGTTTTCTCTATTATTTCTCTTTTAAGTTTAAAAAAAAGAAAAGAAGAAAAGACAATGAATTTGGTTAAAGGGTTTTTTGGGAGTATGTTCCTGCTTCAGATAACTCACCTTCATAGAGCTCGGCCTCTTTTCAAGAACGTCAATGATGATTGATCGGATCTTCCTTGACAACGGGTTGTCCAGCTCCGGCAGTGCACACTGAAAAACAGAGTTAAAACAGTTTAAGTTTAAAATAGGTTTTGCTCGGAGTGGTTAATTTATGCATTTTACTGTAAAATAAACAAGAGATATGTCATAAGACAGTGATTCGAGGATGGAAAGCAAATTACTGCGTTGATTTATGAAGCTGGGATCACCTTAAAAACAAGATAACAAGTTGTCCTGAAAGACGGATACTAAATACAGTCTGCCTCCTTCTGTTGTGTAACACATGTTGAAATGTTTAAATCCTGCTTTGAAAATAAATCCATCTTTGAACTCTTGTGTGAACTTGTGTGATGTTTACTTGTTCTTGACTCAGTTTAGCTCATTTTACAGGTTGAATGTTTGGAGTTCAAATGATTCATGCTGGATAAAATGCAGGCAGATTCTTTTTTCAAATTGAATAGTTGCTGAATTATGATGTGCTGACTTAATTTCTCAAAACTGGACGAGACTTATTGGAAGCATCCAGACATTCTCCTGCCATCAATGAATGCCTCCAGGCACCAAAGAGGTAAAGTGTCTCATCTAATATCAGTAAAAGCAGATCATCTGGAGGTCAAAGTCCTATTAGATGAATTCTGACCATGTTTCCTTGCAGGTGGGCGAGCGAGGGCAGGTTGAATATGCTCTGGATGAAGTCGGGTGAGGTCGCTTGGCCCAGCCACACAAACATGGAGTTGCCGTTCTCCAGCAGGAACACGCCAGAGTCTGAAAGACGCTCCTCTGAACAGCGAACCGGAGCAGGCAGCGCCTCACTGCTGGCATCGATGTTGTGCTGCAAAAAACAAACAAAACAGAGTAGTGGTATGTTAGCTACTCCTGATTGTTTCAGATTTGGATTTTGCAACTTCTTTGATACAATCCATATCTCAAATGTCTAAAACCAGTAATTCTGCAACTACAAAATTGATTTTTGTGGATTTACTAAAGGAACTAAATCAGATATAAGGTAAGTAGGCCTTTATCAGTCCACTTTATTTGTATTATTTATGAAAAAAGAGAATGTGGGAGGACCAGTGGGATGAGGCGTGGGTAGAACAGCAGCTGAGAGTCCTCCACCCCCATGGCCATGACCGACAGCCTTTGGTGGGCTCTGTCATCTGTGGAGAGCTCTGTGCTGCCCACCAAGGGAGCAGTTTTCATCAGGCTGTTCATGTAGACCGGGAACACTTTCATGGCATCAGGCAGGATCAGCTACATATGAATAAAGACATAAAAAATATTTCAGAGAGATGTGGTATAAAGTCCTGAGCCATCAATACATAATCCAAAATTTGTCGCATATGTACATCAAGTAGTTCTTTGTGTCCTCAAATCAAAGCATACATTCGACACATTTCATTCCAGGCGCCGTCCTGCACTGACCTGGCTGGCTGCGGAGGGGCTGGCACAGTTCTTCCTGTAGCAGGCCAGCATGTGGGCTGTCTGGTTGACCAGGATCTCCCGCACATTCTTTAGAGGCTGGTTCAATATGGCACGGTAAGCTGAGTGGGCACAAGAGAAGGTTAGTTAAAAAGACGGGAGTGGGGGAGGAGAGGACCACAGGGCCCCGAGAGGCAGCTTACGATAAGCAGACAAAATAGATGATGGAAGAAGGGAAAAAAAAAAATCTGGCAGGTGAAGATGAAGAGTAGCAGGAAGAATGAAAGAAGGCATCTGAAGGTCAGTAATTCAGTTGTACTTAAGGTCTGCTATGTGCAGATTACAAAAGGACTATGTGAAACATGTGGTCCTTATTTTCTCAAGTAATTCGTCTTTTACTCATAAGTCACTGAGCATTAGTAGATTATCAAGTGATACATGGGGTAAATTCAACAAATGTCTGATCATACTTGAAAACACAAGCAGGCTGTGTGTCTGCACTGCATTACACCCCCTTCATCCTCAAATAATAGGCTTCATGATTGTTTTCTGCATGCACAGTTTTAAGATTAAGGCTCCAAGACAAGTCCGTCATCTTAAAACTTTTTTTAATGGAGATCGTAAATGAGTTTTTCTTTTAGTCTACAACTAGTCTGAATCTGTATCTGAGAAATTGGCTTAACATGTTAAACACACAAACCTGATTTGGCGAAGAAGTTGATGAGCGAGTCCGTCTCGCAGCTCTTGTACAGCTCTGACAACTGCAAGCTGCAGTTCAGACTGAGGTTGTGGATGCGGAGACGCCGCTGCCCGCTAATGGTGGTGTACAGCAAGGCACACTGGGAAATGAAGTGCAAATGTAAGCAAAACGTGGGGATTTATATTTGAACAAAACAAGATTTTTTTTTGTTCAGACACACACCTGCATGAATGCTCCAGTCTCCTCACTGAGCGTGTCGTCGTGCTTGAACTCTACTGTCACGGCCTTGTCACAATCCACAGCTGCCATCTCAACATCTGTGGTGTTGTTCATGTAAATGCCACCAAAGAAGTCTGTGGCTCTAAAGCCTGAAGGAAGACATGCACAGATCTGTGATTTAGCACCACACGGTGAATTAGAAGATATCAAAAGGAACATATTGTGTAATGTTTCTCACCTGTGCTAGTACGAACACGCATGACGGCATCAAATCCGATGCTCTTCTGTACATCTTTCCTCAGGTCTCTCAGGAAATGCTCTCCATCTGTCTCCATCTGTCATCACAAAGTAGAAAATATTGTGCCAACAGAACCAGCAGATGGCAGTGTCGTAAAGATTTGGACTCTTGCCAGCAACAAGCAGACTGGAGGCTCGTAAATGTACCTTAGCACAAGTAATTTTGTCTAAATACCGAGTGAGGTGGTTTACTGAAATGTCACTTTAGGCAACAGTAAAAAATAACAACACGAAATGAGAGGATTGAGTTGCTATGAAGTGATCAAATGCTCCCAGTGGCAGATAATGTGCTGTGTTTAATGTCTACATTGTGGTGTGACTTAAAAAGTATTTCATTATAGGTTGTGTGTAAATCTGTATTGCACTGCTTTAGTGTGTGGTATGTTTGAGCAACTTCCTATGCTTGTTGCTCCATTCCTTTGGGACAGTCCTATAATAGACTGTGGGTTCTGTGCCAAACTCATTATGGGGATACAACTTGCTTTTATTAGGCTGCAAATGCCTCTGTTTATGTGTCACATTATGACTTCTTAGTTTTTTCGTCTTGTAATTACACTGAGACAACAGATTTGCCTCACTGTTTAGGCCCTTTACGTGTCCGTCTGCCACATCTTTGTGTGTGTACCTGGTGCCGTATGCACAATGTAAACAGACATGCCTGCTAAATGTCCTACCTGGAAGTTGTTGTACTTGTAGACGGAGCCTCCGGTGTGTGAAGGCACATCAGCCATGGTGGCCAAGTCCACGTACTGGCTAGGAAAAAGGAAGAGGTCCACGCAGCAGCCCTGTGCCACACACTCTTTAGAAAGCTGATCATACACTCCTTTCTGAGGCTGGAACAGCGTCTATGGAAACAAACAGAAAATTCACCTGGGTAAGTCAGACACACTTAAAGATAGCATCCACTGCAACCTATCGCACTCTTTTGAATTACTTTGAAAGATTCCAGTTTCAATTTTATGAATAAAAACAATGTTTGGCATAAAGGGTTCCTGTAATAGATGGCATTTATGTTTAAAAAAATGAATAAATCTGCATTTCATTAGGTTAGTAAAAAAAAAGTCTAATGCCTATACCTGCTATAAGTAGATTAAGCCAAGGAATGCATGCCAGCACTCTGTATTTAGAGTTCACAATGGAAGTTAATGCAACACAATAAGCTACTCACTTTCTCTTTGTCAGTGTTGACCAGCTTTTTGTCATCTCTGTTCTTCAGTTTTCCAGGAGCCTCAGCAGTGGGCATGGACGAGTGGAAGATGAAGAGTTTTCCGCTACATTCTGCTGCCTAAAAGGGAACAAAATAATGAAGAACAATGAATGAATGAAGAAGATCTCACTAAGGTGTGTAGTGTGCTCCTTCCCGATGTGTTATTCGGTACAAAATTCAATCACTGCAAGTATTTTAGCACTAAAGTTCATTTAGAGGACTTCTTTGTTGCAAAATAAACCAATAAAGAAGAAATACATATGTGAACAAAATAATAATATGAACAGGGCACGAACAGTCAAATAAGTCACTGACTCTTTGCTGTTGTGTAGCACCACAACTGCTTCCAATTAAAAGCAAACTTTTTCTTTGCTGTGCGCCAAAACACTGACCTCATATCACTGGGAAAGCTTGCTGGACTTTAAGTAAACACAAACATATCAGGAAGTGAAAAAAAGACGGTTGCTTCACTCGGTTAACAAGTCGAATGAGTTCAGACTTTGAGAGCCAAAGTTGGCGAGAGCAATTTATCTGGAATATTTTGACAAATTGGAACAATCTTGTTGGGGGAGTCGGAGCAGTGCGGCGATTTAGACTTAAATTGGCTGAACTTTTAGAAAAACACACTATTATGTGTTTTGGCTGCACTGAATTTGAGTATTATTGGAAAAAAAGAGAGAACAGGGTACTAGAATCAGAAACTTCCACCAATATGTGGCTTGTCAAATGGAAAGCTTCCAACTTAGCCAATGATATTTGATCTTTACAGACACAGACATTAGTCTAACCTACAAAAGATTGAATGAGGTTGCACTATGTCCCCTACATGTTGACAGATGTCACCATCTGGCTAACCTTAAATGCTTCCACACCAGCCTGGATGACAGGGGCAAAGACCGTTTCGCTCTCGTTGGTGTCTGCAAACATGTCAGGGATCTGGTCCAAGAGGCTGGAAAGAGAAGGGAGAGGATTATGGTTGGGTTTGGGTGCCTCACAGCCTGCTGACCTAGTATCATCTACTGTATTTTGCTTTCACAGTGGCTATTCTTGAATAATTTCACAGACTCTACATCAGATTATTCTGTTTCCCATCCAGTGTTACAAAAATAAACTAACATTTTTTCCTGCTTTTCTGGATTTGACTCCAGAGAATTCTTAGGGACATCCAGTCTAATTCTCTCTTCCACTGGGAATCCAACATAAACAGTTCTCCCACACAGTCGTGATAAGACGCATCTTACTTGTCGATAACAGCTTTTGAGTCCTGATAGTTAACAAGGAAGCCGTCGAGCAGCGGGACGAACATGTCAGCCGTGTCCGATACCACCATCGTCTGTGCCCGGGCCAAAGCGCTCTTCACATTGTAGAAGTGCAGGATCTTGTTGTAGGTAACAAAGCCGACCTTTATAGCTGAGCTCTCCATACCTTCCTCTCTACGGAGAAAGGACAAGCAATCTATGAATTCCTTGGACATTTTGAATGCATCATTTACATTTTATATACAGTGACTGCATTGATTCTGCTCATAAAATGAATTTTGAGCCTGCTCTGGCAGTCAGGAATCCACTGTGTAAACCAGCAAAGCACAGCAGCTGATTTTTACAATACTTTAGAGGCTAAAAGTGGAAATGTTCTAGTGCAAAACACAACGCAGGACAAGAATCTGGTTTATCTTTGCATTAAACATCACTTTCAAGCACAATTTTAGTTATTTAAATGATCATTTCCCATCCAGGTCAAATAGTCAAGTATAAACCTTCTTCTAGGAATAAAGTAGCATCTAATACAGACTTGTTTAATAATGCATGACTTCATATCCTAAGTCTTAAGTGGTGATTACAGAAAAAGAAACATGTTCGGTTACAAGTCCTGTCTGCTATGTCAATTTTTTTGTCTTTGTCTTTCTCTCACTATTTATCTGTCAACTTTTCTGCAGCTTATCTATACTATTCCTCCGGTTACACAATAAGTCTTTTGGTTTTCCTTGTCTCTTTAAGTGCTACTTAAAGAATTAAAGCAGCAAAAACCTCCTGACATTTACCAGAAGACTTTGGATTTGGGTGAGGAACTGGTAGCTACACTGAACCAGATCATAAATCAAAACCTGTCACTATAAGAGTAATTTAAAAGCATTCTTTACTGACACTTCCAACTGCAGTTTGTAGATCTCTCTTCTTAAATCATTCACACGCACCAGGAAACATGTATTGTTACTGAACTTGTAAAGAGAACACGGCACTCGTGAACTGCCATCCTACAGCTGGCAACCGGTATGTGAGAAAAATTTGATTCAGAAGAGTTTATTTATCGTGGTTTTTATCATACAGATACAATAATACAAAAATATAATTAAGGCTTATTCTACACCTGCATGTATTTAAACTGGGCTCTAGCTTTATCTTCGTCACGCAGTTTGGCAAATACGGCAAAATTACATGAACTGTAGAAAAAATACAGGGTTTCCAATGGCTTTAATTTAGTGCCAGTGAAAACAAAAGTAAAGATTCAAACACAGCTGAAGAAGAGCTTATCATGGGTATACTTCTGCTAAGCGCCTAAAGGATGATGTCATGGCAGCAGGCAAATATGGATGTATTGTTGTTACTGGCTAGTGGGAAGAGAAGAGAGTTTCCAAGTTATTTTAGGAGTAACCAGGTGAAGTGCATCATCCTCTCCTCTGTGATAAATCAAAAACTCACTTCCAGAGTAATGCTAACCACAAAACCAACAAAGCTTTTTTGTTTTGTTTTGTTTTTGGATGCCTGTCAAGTACATGAAGTGTAATATTTTCCGTTTTTGGCAGCTTTGGCACGCTCCCTCACCGATACCCACCATCTGCAAAACTTCATGCTAAAATATTCAGCTGATTTGAACAAATGGTTGGCTTGATCTCCAAGACTTGAAGGAAGATCTTTCTTTTTTTTTTGCAAGACATAAGCTGCTGTATGTCGTATATAAACCGTATTTTAAACAGATTCTAGTTCAGATGATGCATATTGTATTCCTGCCTGTACTGCTCAAGTGTGTGTTTTTTCATATATTGTTTTTACCTGGGCAGCTTCTCAAGCAGAGTCTTCAGCTCATCGCATATCAGTTTGACTAGGCCACTCTTGATGTTGTTATAGGAGACATCAATCATGAAGATGTAGGCAGGAGGATTCGGAGGCTTGTTGTTCTGTGGGGAAAAGGCAGCATGTGTAATGAGTAAGTTCCTATTTTGATATCTTTCCAGGCAGACATGCAACATGAAATACCTCATTCCTTGTGCAAACTTTTAAAAAACAAGCACATTATTCTTCTTTCCAGTCCTGTATCCTCGTATTTAAGGTCTTAGTCAGAGTATATGAACAGATTCCAAACATGGATTCTACTGTCATGCCTTCCACTTAATATTTTTGTTACTTGGAAACATGTTTCCATTTACGCTGGCTTATAACTCCTGCGAGGTGGCAGGTATGAATTCCTGACAGCCACTAAGTGTGTGAGGGATTTGCCAGTAATATATTATGTTTCCACAGTTACAACCCACGACACTCACCTTGTAGGCTTTTGTTTATTAGCTAGCCTGGAGATGTTGTTTATGAGGCCTAATAAACAGAGCAAAAGTAGGCCACTGGAGTGACTCAGCTTTGTCATCTTACTTTAACTCTCTAATGTTGTTCTCAACAGCCACAGTGTCCATGGGGACATACAGTTGATTGGCATCACTGTCCTTTTATTGTGTGTTTTCAAAAGCGCTGAGCTGAACCCTTTTCTGTCCTGCTTTGATATAATCAGCTATCTGCTGAATAATGTAGGGCGTTCGCCAAAAACTTCGTTCAGAAAAATCAGTAATGTAATCCTGTAGATGCAAATCTCTTGAATCGTATTAAACAAGCTTCTCTTTAAGAAGTGGCAAATCCTTTATGACTGTTACTGTGTTAAGTCATCAGTGCATAAACTCTTAACTTCAGTGATCCCTGAATTTGAACGCTTGTCTCTATAAATCTAATCAACTTACTGTGCATAATGCATATTGAGTAACAGTCAACAGATCTTAGTAGTCATCGTGTACCTTGCAGTAATCCATGGTAGCTTCAAACTCATAGGATCCAAGAGACAGTTCAGGCCTCTCATAGAAATCCACCCTGCGGCCCATGTGGTCGAGATGTTGGAAGTAGAAAACTGGCACTAGGATAAGAAAAATTAATTAACAATTTTCTTGCTCTTTAAATTAAAATGACTAATTTTAAAAATGTTAAATGTTAGCAGGATGTGTCCTAATTTCAGGATGACAGCATTTTTAGTGTACCTTCATTGACGCAGTTGCAGAAAACACACTGGTAGCGACGACCACCATCGATAAACTGCATGTAGGGACACATGTAGGCCTTGCATCGGTTGCAGCGCACTGGGCCTGTCTCACCATGATTCACGACATACAGAGGAGTCTGCACAGGGACGTAGATAGAAGACACATAGGCCAAATTGTTAACTAATGTTCTAGAGGTTGTATTAAAAAGAAATACAGAAGATTCTCTCACACAAACTATAAGTATCTGCTCTGCCTGTATTATCAGTGGTTCTATGGCAGCCAAACATACACACTACACATTCATATACAGAGAATTTGTTTAATGAATACCACAGCAATGTTACTAAGCACCATATGCAGGCCTGCAGATGACTTTGCACTGTTTATTTAAGGTTCTCTGCAGTGTTTGACATAAACTGAAAATGTTTGCTTCAAATGAACTCGACTACCATAACACACATGCAGCAAGTAGGTTTATTATTAGACCTGAGACTTCAAGGAGGAGAGTAGAAGTGTTTATCTTGATGTATCTTGGAGCTATTTACCCAGTGCAGTAAAAAAAAAAAGACTGTTGGACAATAATATGATGAAACAACATTCAATTACAATAGCTTCTGAGTTATGCATAAACTCACAGCACTGATTAAGATGGGCTACATATAATTCCGGTGCGAATATGCCCCCTGTTGCACTGGATGCAATCGAGTCTGAAAGTGCAAAACTCTGACGTTTGATTCCTTTTGTATAAACCTCCCTTTCTTCTTCAGTGGTCCCAGCAGATCTGACATTAGCTAATTAGCCTAAAGCCAGATGAGAGAAAGCTAACATTGCCTAAAAAGGCCAACTGGTGCCTGGAACAAGGCGAGAGGAGGGGGAAAATATCTAAGGCAGGATTCTTGGACCACACATAATCCAAAAGGAGGTCATTCATAGGACAAATTAAGTTTTGTAATACATCAATCAAAGGAGAACTGACTAAAGCACAAAATGCAAGCACCACTCTTTTTGTATTTTTATACTCTTTTTAAAATACAAGCTCTATCCTACAGGTAACTGTCAAAGCAACAAACCATAAATGACCAGATTTAGCATAAACTTTGTAAGTGAAACTTTAATCTCATTATTAAGATGATAATTTACAGTATTATAAAAACAGAACATAATCCAAGGACAGAAATGCTTTGGCGTGGGAAGAATTGTCAGCCAACATGAATAAATTCTCAGTCAGAGGAAGACAAAGGTGCAAATTAGAGTTTAGCAGTTTTTACACCAGGAAAATGGGCTCTTTTTCACAACCAAGCAGCAGTCTTTCTGTCTTGTTTTGCTTTATCTCAGTAGGTGATTATTATAACTGGACATGACTGGCATTACGTTTTAAGTAAAACTGTAACTTACCTCATTCTTTGGCAAACTGGCAAAGGGTTTAATGATGGAGGCCAGGGGTACTTGGCACTGTTTGGCCAGATCAGCAGTGCAGGGTAGTGAGTAGGTGGTGCAGCGTATGAACCTGGGACTGGCATTGCCTGGAGTTAGCAAAAAGAAGCATCAATAACCTTGAAACTGTAAAAGACCACATTTCTAATACCACTCTCTTCACAAGAAGTGTGGAACTATAGTTTTCAGTGTTAATTTACCATTACCAGAAATAGACAACAATTAAAATTCTTTTAAAAATGTCTGTTTTGAGTATAAGCCTATCAATTATAGTACATGCAGTACCACAAATGACATAGAAATTACTGAAATGTATGTGGTAAACAAGTATACAGGCTGTATACATGTGTAGGAACTGTAGAAGAAGAGAGTTTAAAGAGCCCATATTATGCTTTTTGGGATTTTCCCTCTCCTTCCAAGCGTTTTTGTGCTTGTAAAAAGTCCGCAAACTGCAAAAAGAAAACACTGCTCCTTACTGCCCTGAAATGTCTTGTTTCAAGTCCAGGCTTTTCTTTTGCAACTTATTTGTGTCAACATGTAACACATTTGCATAACACCTGCCTAGCGGCTAGTTTGACATCGATTATTTCCTTGCTAAAGCTGCTTCTGTCAGAAATACAGCCCTATGTTGAGAGATCTGAGATTATGGCCTCGCAGTCATTGGGTCAGCTGACTAATCAGAGTAGCCTGGGCTTTTAAGAAGTGGAGCCTTAAAGAGGCAGGAGCTAAAACGGTGCACTCCAGATGGGAAGGTGCGGCACCAGTGTCAAAATGAGACAAATCAATTTCATGTGTTTTTTGAATAAAAAAACTTGTAAACATATTCTAGTAAACCCCCAAAATAAAAACACAAACCTGAAAATGTGCATAATGTGGGCTCTTAATAAAGTTTTAATGGATAAATAACTAGATTGCTCACTACAAAATACCACCTACTACTTTGTTGTGCTCTAACAGAAGTTCAGATGTTACTCAGACTTACCTTGATCCTGTACTGTAAAATCAGTGGTGACCAGAGGTGGAACCTGTCCTCTGATGTTTGTGCTGAAGACCTGCCCGCCTTGTTTTGTTTTGTCATCTTCGATAACTTGGGTCTAAAAGCAGACAAATTATTTATTAGAATCTGACAATCCTTAGGAATTGTAGATTATCTTTATAGATTGTAGATCTATTTTTCCTTCCCGAAGAAGGAGGGTCATAAAGGGCAGGTGATGCCTCGGACTGATCCATTGGCCTCATCGACTGTTGGACTCTTTATTAGACTGTTTACTTACAGCATTTCTTGTTTGTTTATCAATTCAATGAGCTCTGTAAAGCACTGTGAGACAACTGTGTTGTGATATTGGGCTATACAAATAAGCTGAATTGACTTGAATTGAATAGATACCATGTTTTAAAAATCATCATTTAAACAAACAACCTAACTACATAAAAAATAAATATTCCATGCTCATTAAGTTTGTTTTGGTTTGTCTGTGTGCCCATCCATCCATCCATCCATCCATTATCTGTACATTATCTGTACGCCGCTTAATCCTCTGGAGGGTCGCGGGGGGGCTGGAGCCTATCCCAGCCAACTTAGGGCGAAGGCCAACTTAGGGCGAAGGCCTGTGTGCCCAAATTTGGCAAAATGAAGGTATGATCCTAGATGTTTTGCTTAATTATTTCTCCAATACACAGCATTTAATTAATAAAATCTTTTCTTTCTTTTTTTTAAACACTGTAACAAAGGAGCAGTAGTGCATGCCTTTGTATGACAACTTTTGAAGAATTAATACACTGCTAATTAAGGACAGAAAATGTGGAATGACTAATGTGGTATGTTGGTATGTGAAGGTATGCACTCCCAGGAGGATTAATCGTCTACTCACAATGCTTGGGATAGAGTCAGGGTCCAGTTTCTTCTGAGGCGGCCCAGCCAGAGCACCTGGTGCTGTCGGGAAGGCTCCTGGCATGCCTGGCTGAGGCCCGGCCATGGGTCCCCCAAACTGACCTGTACATTAAAACAAAGAATAATGTCTATTAGTGGATATTTCTTTTTAAATGTTTGCACAGCTAGTTCTAACTTAACTGTTTTTGACTTAGCAGTCTAAGACAGAAATCAAGAATCAAAGATACAGTACACATAAGAGGGCTATACATCCTGTTGTCATTGTTCAAAACTTTTTTGCTTTCTTTTAAGATTATAAGATTTGTCATTAACTAGTCTTGTTGTTGTCTCATTCCTTTCTGATTTCTCTGACTGTAGAATCCTTGATGCTGCTGCTGTGCTTGAATTTGCGTGATCTGGATTGAGGGTGTTTGGACAGATGTATGCAGTACTAATTACAAAGCCCCTTGAGGCAAATTAATGATTTGCAATATTGGGGTAAATAAATAAAACTGACATGAGGATTAAGTCACATAAGATTATGTTATAAAAAATACCAGTTACCTGCTTGCTGTGGGAATCCTGCCGGACCAGCAAGTCCAGGACCAGGCTGCTGGAAACCTCCAGGGCCTGTCGGAGGAGGCCCGGGGAAGGGTCTACCCATGCCTGCCATAGGTGGGCCTGCCATTGACTGGCCCCCCATTTGCATGGTTGGTGGGGGTGACTGCGGACCTGGAGGCATCTGCCCCATTGCTGGAGGAGGTGGTGTCTGGAAAGGCTGTTGGGCCACAGGGCTTGTTGGAGGAGCAGCGCTCTGCATGGGACCTGGGGCTACACAATTAAGAAATGAAGAAATACAATCTCGTGAGTAGAGGCTGTAATTTCTCTAATCTTTGTCTCATCTCTCCTACTGAATCACTATAATCAAAAGACTGTACAAGTAGAACTCAGTAAATTGAAAACTTACCATAGCTGCCCAAGTTCATAGCATTCATTTGATTGGTGAGCTGCTGTGTTGGAGGTGGAACCGATGAGGCCATGTTGTTGTATGCTGACTGTGGAGGCTGTCCATAAGGAGCAGACACAGCTGGCGGAGCAGGGTACCTAAGGAATATATTAACACCTTGTTATATACAGCAGGTTTAGTGTGGTCTAATAGTAGCAGAATCCCTTATACCTGAAGCTAAAGTAGCAAAACTTAGGAACTGTTTTGCAACAATCTGTTAAGGCAATTTTAACAGTGAATACAGCATAAAGCAGGAAAAGTGTACGTTCACCCTCAATAACTCCAACACAAATCCATGAGTCATTTGTGTTGATTTCAGTGAAAATCCGTCGTTCCAAGCAGCTGCCTTTTGATGAAAATTTTTACCTTTGAGGATGAGCGCCATTCTGCTGGGCGTTTGGACTGTACTGACTGGAGCCTGGAGGTGGAGGGATGGCAGCAGCTGAGGAAACAGCCGATTTCATTACACCTGCAGTGAGTAACAGACATTATGTGTATATGTGTGGCCCTCATTGTGTCAGTACATTTACACAAAGGTAAGGTTATCAAAAGATTATACTGTACAACTTAAGAAAAACATGGCACTGTTCCAGTTGTCGTGCCCTTCTTTCGAATGACCAAACATATATCTCTAGTTCTCTTGAGATTTAAGGGACTTCAAAAACTTCTTTGGCACTTCAATCATAAAGAGTTTGCTTCAGTGTGCAGTGACATTTAAAATAAAGCTAATTGAATCCTTCCTCGTGCCGGTTGTACTTAACATGCATGCTATCACAGTTGCATAGCATAATAAATATGTATAGGCCAGACAGATAAACTCAGAATCAGTGAAACAATATAAAAGAAGTATGAGTCTGAAAAGCATGCACTCCATGCTTGTTATTCGTGTCAGCCCAAAACTTTTAAAAAAGATGATGTGCTTCTATTGTTGTTAAGGTGAAAGAGCACTATTTGCAACAATTGCTATCATTCACAAACATATGAGCTGAAATGCACACGCTTAGGTGACAAAACTGATCCTGTTAACTGAAAACCTAACAACAAGTCACTTGAGAAGCAACCCAAATACAAAAGTGCAACTGTTTTACCTGTTGGTGGAGCGTTGAATGCCTGAGGTGGCCCTCCATAGTGCCCGTAGAGGGGCTGTGTAGGACCAGGTCCAAATCCACCTTGGTAGCCCCCCATCCCTGGCTGGGCCTGGGAGTATGGTGGTGCAGCAACATAACCCTGTTGACTCATTTTTTTTTGATGGGATGGCTGTCACTGTCTTCTCATGCCAAAATGAAAGAGTTTCGACAACCTGTGGAGCTGAAATGACAAAATGCTAAGCTTACAGAATGCACATATACAAGTAGTGTTTGTAGTTTGCTTTAAAATGCACAAAAAAAACATACAAAACCCTATCAAAAGTCTGCTATTCTTGGATTTTTATTTTTTATTTTTTGCATCAGGAAGATAAATTTACTCACGTGTTTCCAAGCCACACCAACAACAACTGATATTTGACCTCATGCAGTCATGTGGACCTTTGACAGACCTCATTGACTGATAAAGCAGTCTATCTTTGATAATACTATCTTCAAGTAAGTGCATGAGTTGGCCTTTTCTGTTTTGCTATCAGAATTGCAATTTAATGGTAACTTAATACACTATTATACACTGTTTGTGCATTCAATCTGGCAATATGAACAGACATGTAATTAAGGTTGTTTAACTGAAATACTATTTTCTAACTTGGCTGAATGTTCTGTTATGGGATAGCATTGAGTTATGAGTTTATCTCCCATCTGGAACAAACTAAATCGTGAGTTTTGAAGGCAAAAGGCCTGTAAAGTTTTTCGGCAACAGCTGACAGCTAAATGAAATCTTTTTATTTCTTCACAATAAACCTTTTTTTTTAAATACATTTCACTTAAAGATAAAGCTTTTGATTAAATATGTAGCTCTAGTCGTGTGGTTCAATCGTTAACTGTATCTGCCACTTCCGAGAATTGCCACGTCAAAGACCGTTATGTTGATTAAAAATTGAGCCTCCATTTAATTTACTTCCAGCTGGAAACACACGTTAGCCTCTTTTTTGTAGCCAATACAACATTTTAGCTATATTTTGTAGCTTAATGCTTTACTGAAAGGGCTCAGCAGCATGACAGCACAGCAGCCCCTTCACTAAGGACCACATACTGATGGAAAACATCTTGCTAGCTACGCGGAAATAACTACAAAGTTTTCCTTTAGCACCAGAAAAGCGTTAATTTCAAGTGTTAACACAGCGCTGTCTGAGATGCAGCTGCTCGTTTGTACCGGCTACATGTGTAAATAGTGTCGTGTTAGTATTTACCTGAACACAGGGCAGAGTCCTTCTTCACCGTCTCCGTGAAATCAGAGTGCCACGTCAAACTCCACCGAGGCACCGGTCGCTGCTATGTTGGTTACACGACGAAAATCCCCACCGTGAAGACACACTAAACGAAACACTTATCACTTCCGGTGGTGCCTTAAAGTGTTATCGTTAAATACACGTGCTGACACTGTTTTAACAACGCCAAAGCGATTCGGTATTCTCAATAGGAACGATTTACACCTCTTTGTAATTACGCTAACACTCAAGTAATTGTTTTAAAACATAAATTGTGCTTTATGTTTAAAGTTTATTTGTTTGACTTCCGTTTCGTGCTATGTGATTTTTAGCTAGCTTAACAGCGCTAAGACTGGTCTTACGCTCCACGCATGCGCGGACTAGAGGAAGCCCATACACGTCAGCACAGGGGTTGTGGACCTGAGTGATACAGAAGAGTTTCATCATCACCTGAGCACTGAATAGATAATACTTTTCTGTGTATTTTATGATAAATGTGCATCCTAACCAGCTGAAAATTCAACATTGGTATTATAACATATGAGAAAACAGAAGAAAATGCCTGATTCCCTTAAATTCATCCATAAGGCAAATAATAGTGCTATAATTAATGAAGAAGTAAAGAGGTGTTGCCTTTAACTAAGGAACAAAAACTGAAATCCATCCTCTTTCTGACTTCCATAAAGACTGTGATAAATGCATTGATTTGATCAAGGCTAGATTACTATAACTCCCTGCACTGACTACCTGTTGAATATTGATTTTAAGGTTCTTTTATTTTATTTATTTCAATACATAGCTTGGCAGGTGGGTACATTTATAAATTTATCTGCCTCTGCTTTATCTCAAGGCCTCTTAGATCGTCACACCAACTGCTTCAAACTGTTCCATGATCAAGGCTAGTGGGTGAAAAGATCATGCTTTTGCCGTAGCAGCTTGAATGCTTTGGAATAACCCTTCTTCTCTTAATCAAATATTCCTTCCCCACCGACATTTTTAAGAAAAATCTCAAGACATACATGTTTTCAATGGCTTTTGGCTCCCTTAATGGTCTTATTATTATTCATTTGGCCATCTCAGGTTGTTTTAAATGTGCTATATAAAGAAACTTGTTTTGAATTGACACAATCGGAGGAGGAATTGATATTCTGATTCCACAAATACCACGAAGCAATCACTCTATATTATGACAGGCTATATCCACTTAAACAGAATCAGATCATCCTGTAGCCTCCATCCTCCCTCACTAGATGCCCAAAATGAAATATGAAAAAACAATTAAAAAAAATATTATATAACTAAGTCAAACAAATGCCTTTAAGGGACCGTGCATGCAAGCAGTTTGTAACTATAGACCTCCATTTTATTCTTATTCATCAGTATGAGCCTATATTGCTGAGATAATCAATGAAAAAGCAGGGCTTATCAGGATTTGTGATATTTTAGTCCTTTGAAGGGTTATTTATACACTGCCAAATATTTTTTTTAAGTAATTTTCCTTCTTATTTTACATTTGTCATTTTTTAAATACACAAATATAATAATAAAATTATTATTTTTAATTGTCTGTGAATTTATATGTCATATAACCTGTAACTGTCAATAACTATAATATTTACATTTTCTGTAAAGAAAATTGATTTTTGTTTACAGAAAAAAAACATTGAAAATACAAAAGCAAATTTATCATAATATCTTAAACATGTCCCTTTTATTTAATAGATGAAACTGTCTGTCTGTCATGTAAATATCCTTTAAAAATATGTTTTAATTATGGAAAATTACCGTAATTTTCAAGTGATGGTAATTTTCCGTTATTTTAGAGCCCAGGCTGCAGGAATATTATCGTTTTTGTTGTGGTGGTTTTGTTCAGTGTTAGTCTGTTTTGTTTTTGTTGGTTTGTTTTTTTAAGCTTATTTGCTTTTGCGGATGAGAGGAGGTATC
>OMNN01101268.1:50898-84899 GCA_900302755.1 Chromis chromis
ATTATGAACATTTCCTGAAATTTCCATCAAAATCCGTTCAGAAATTTTCAAGTTATCTTGCTAACAGACAGACAAACAGACAAACAGACAGACAAACGCCGGTAAAAACATTACCTCCGCTCTCGCGCTTCGCGCTTGGCGGAGGTAATTATGGAAAATTACCGTAATTTTCAAGTGATGGTAATTTTCCGTTATTTTAGAGCCCAGGCTGCAGGAATATTATCGTTTTTGTTGTGGTGGTTTTGTTCAGTGTTAGTCTGTTTTGTTTTTGTTGGTTTGTTTTTTTAAGCTTATTTGCTTTTGCGGATGAGAGGAGGTATCCTATTTCAGAAATCACCCCATAGTTGTTCTCCAACGTTCATCAAGATGCTTTAGGGGATGTTGTTTCATACCAGCTTCATATTAGAAGAGCTCCAACACAAACCACCAGTTGCTTGCAGCGCCTGAAGGCGGGTCTGTGCGCAATGACGTCTCCCGAAGCGGGCTGGACTCGGGCAGAACTCAGATGATGGGGATTATACAGCGGTGCTGTGGAGGTGGTTTTTGTAAAGTGCTGCTGGTCTGGCTGACAGCTCCATGAACGCGCTGTGGAAGTTTGGCTGAGGAGCTGTGCGCAGCATGGGCACCGGGGATTACATCTGCGTAACGCTGCGTGGTGGTGCGCCCTGGGGATTCACCCTGCGAGAGGGAGAGGGGGACACATACAGACCTTTTCTTGTGTCACAGGTAAGAAATTATTTATGTCTGTATATGTCTAGTAAGATGCTCCATTTATTTATTCAGAAATATTTATGTGTTCAGGATTATACCAGTCTCCTCTCAGGCTGTTGATGAGTCATCTGGTGATGATACAATCAGCCAAATGAAAGTTTCTACAAATGTTATTATTGAGCTCCTCCACTTTAAATTCCTTGCGGATGCATGTATCATCAGAGCTTTGTTGAGAAATTCTGTGGAAAACAAATATATTTTCTAACAAAGCCGTCTACTCTTTGGGGAAGAGAATTTATTCGCAGCAGTGCGTGTCGCTGCATTTTTGTGTGCGTTGGCCGTGTTTTGGTGAGAGATTCCTCGGCACCCTTATATGGTCAAGGCCAGGACAGAGTGTGAAGCTCAGGGCAGTGAGATCTTCTATCACAAAGACTGCAGCAAGAAAACAAAGCATCATTTAGAGCACTGACTAACCTGAAGTGAGAAATTCTGTGCGTAATGGTAATGGAAACACCCACAGAGAGTCATAGAAGCTCAGTTAAAACCTCTATCACCTTTAAAGACATTCAAATAAGTGATAGAAAGGAGGGCAGGCAAATTTCATATAGGCTGTGTGAATATTTCAGCTCCATGACATTTGTTTAGCCTGATAAGGAGGTAATAAACCTGAGATGTTGGGTATTATCTGCTCTCAGGTGAGTCCTGATGAAGCCACTTTTCTTACAATGCACAGCAGGATATTCTTTTACATACTATGATGACACTATGCATTAGGCTACACAGATATTGTTCTTCAGGACATTATGTTGTTGCCTATTTACATGTTCATTTTTTATGCTTTTATCCATCCATCACACCTTGTTACATCTTCCAGGCAGCCATTTACTGCTCATAATACAAATTAGGCTACTTTTTTAACTAGTCAACAGCTTTTTGAAGTGCACGTGTCCATTAATTGTACAGCAGGTTATTGTCTGGGCAGTGTTGCATACAAAAACTTTTCAGTATGAGCTCTGAACATAGCAATGGACACAGTTTACTGCATGGAATGAAATAAACATAGAAAAATGATAAATGACAGTCCAGATATATCAGGATCTATGTGGCGCTTTAGTAATCTGCTATTACAATGATTAGCATCTATGCCAATATAGATACTTGTAGGTTGGATCAGTCTTCTTTAAAAGCATGCATTTGGCCTTAAATGTGTAAAATACTCAAATTAAAGTGTCAGTAAAGCAGATATGCAGAGGGAGCTGATTCAACACTTCTTCTTTTTTTGTTGTTGATATTTTGCAGTGATGTATGCAGCACTCAAAGAGGTATATGCCTTTACTTTGAAGAGCTGCTGAGACTCTATATATGGTTCTCAGGCTCTACAGATCTCTCATCAACTTGGCGACGAAGCAGTGAACATGTAAATGTTGTTCTTACACTTCAGTCTTGTGACATTAAAGCTCCACCAGAAGAAAGCAACAATAGATCAAGTGACAGATGCTTAACCTGTTTCCAACACCTCAAGCCAAAATAGTTGTGTGCTCATATGATATTTTTCATATTTGGCAGCATGAAACAGTCCGTTTTACTGATGCTACTGAAGCAATAAGCTCACAAACCTTTATTCTGAAAGAAATTCAGAAAAGAAATAAAAGCATGCAATTAAAAGCATTGCTTTTGAAGTAGACAAATTTTACACAAACTCATTCCTGTAGATTCACAGCATCCTTAAAATCCTATTAGTTTTCATTTAAACTAATACCCTATAAAGTCTGACAATGAAAAATGATTGCACTTGGGCTCATGTAACCCTTACAAACTAGTGTGCTAAAAATAGGAACTACCATGAGGTTTAATAAGCAAAACAAATGTGAAAATCTCTATTCTTTCTCCCTATATGGGGGGGAATGCCCCCACTTCTAATGCTTGTTAAGGTTTTAATTACCTTGTGAAACTTTACTGTCTAATTTTAGACATAAATGTGGTGTTTTAAAGTATTCTAGCCTCCAAAGTGTTCTCATGTGTTACATAAGAGTCTTGTGAATACGCTGAATCTAAGTGTGGGCCTATTAAAGTGAAGTAGCTACACATGATGCATAGGCCTCAGTCTGGGACATCTGGGGGTTTTAGTCCACCTCATCTGGAAGGCATAACTCTGAGCATACCTCCAAACTCCTCTTGTGGGAAGGACAACGAGCCAAGTCTGTTAGTTAAAAGTCAAAAAATACAAACATACCAAGATCATGGCAAATGCTCTTAAGATTGAGGCTCTCCTGCATCTGATAAAATGCGTTTTTTTTTTTAAGCCTCTTTTGAATGTAGTGGAAACTGTTTCCTGAGAGAAAGTGATTGTTCAGTGTACTGACAAGCAGTGCAGCGTCAGGGCATGGGGTATCCACTCTTAAAAGGTTCTCTCCATATAAGGGAGCTTGTATTTTTCTTCTTATTTGGAGTCCTGGCTCGAGTACAAAGTTGATGAGGTCACTTTATTTTTAAAGCTACAGAAGCTGCACAATAGAAAGTTTGACTTGTTGGGGTCCTTAGTGGTAAATGGGAGCAAATGTGCGAAGATTCTCAGTGTAATGTGCATTAAGACAAAACGTATATCCAAAAAATAATAACCTATCTGAGCGGGAGACATTTTTAACCTAATTACTAAGGTATGTCATCTTGGTATGTGGAACGTCAACATGCATCAGATCAGTTATGGAACACTGAATAACGAAGCGGTTGTAATCTTAAAGCGAGTCTGCAACAGGTTTGGAGACTTTTTATGAGCATACTGTATACTATATTCAGCATTAAAATTGTATTCATAGCTTGAAATGATAGTCCTCCTCTCCAGGATTATGTTGCCTTCTACAGAGCAAAGACCACTATTGTTGCTGATGCTTCAGCCCTAATGGTGCACCATAGGAACCTTATTAAGCTGCCAAGCAATCAGCAAAATGCCACCGCCTCAGCCATTCACTGCTGTTTTCCCAGAATAAACAAAGTGCTCCACAACTCCTTCCATTACTGGAGATTTGGCGTTCTGTGTTTTGCAGCAAACTGTCTCTGTTCTGGGCCTGGGAGAAAGCAGTGACCTCAGATGATGACTGTGCTTGTTTTTTTGTCCTTTTCTGTTTCACATCCTCTAAACAAATTAAAGCCAATGCTGCAACAGATTTACATTTTGATGATATAATGATGTGTTGCAGTGTTTCTGGCTGTGACTGTGGCAGTGCAGCTTAAAGCGAGGTGTAGTTGATGTGACTAAGCAGATGATGGTGGAATAAAAGGTGCCAAGTGTTGCACGATAATAAAGCAATAAATCTTACTGTTAATACATGCCTACTTCAGATTTTCAATCCAGGATTTTTATGTCAAATACATGTTTCTCCCCCTCACCTTAAAGCACACAATTTATGTTGCAGTTACATTAAAGTTATGGTTGGTAGTGCGTGTGGTATTTTGACAGGTACCCTATTTAGGAAACTGTGTATGAAATATGTTAATATTCTATATGTTAATTAACATAACTCTGTCTCCCTCATTTTTCTTCCTTTATTTGAGTTTGGAAAAGTTATCTAGAGAGTGTATCTCATCTTAAGCTCCCCACCATTCAAAAATCTTACTTATCTTGGATGTTTGACTTTTACTGTAGAATTATTGTGTTCTGAGTTTCAGAAAGCTTTTAGATTCTTCTGCGGGAAGTGGAATGTTTTTCTGTGCTCAAGCTTCTACCTGCAAGCAGGATTCATGGCATCACAACTCGATTTGAAGTTAAACCTGCTTCAATATGGAAACTTAAAGCAATGGATTCTTTACTGATGTAGCAGACGTCTTGTATTAAGTCAATAAACAAGCCAGCTAATTGAAAATGTGTTTTAAAACAGCATTTTTATATATCTTCAACTCTACCTGGATGGGATCTTTCAGAAAGTTGATTTAAAAGTTCCTTGTGGAGTTTTCGAAACCCAAATTTATACTTACAATCAGTGTTTCCTACCAAAACACTCTTTATAAACCCTTGAGGTATAACAAAGTGCAGTATTTGCTCAGCCAGTTTTGTGTTGGCATGCTACAGCTAGAAACTGCATCGTTGATCATGAAACTAGAGCCTGGCTGATGCTAGATTTTTGGGATCAATATTGATTTTATGGAGTAAGAAATTCTGGAAGCGGTATTTTGGCCAGTGTTGTTTATCCATACACATACAGTAATAACTATAATAATGATAACTTTATTCATTTAGCATCTTTTAACAACTAATTTACAAAGTGCTTTGGCTGACAAGACAGAAAAAGGAGGAAACTCAGAAAGACAACATTACAACAGAAAGCCAGTCAGGCCAAACCAGAGAAAAGAGGTTGAGAAATAGAGTTAAACATGGTGAAAGATGCAAAATGAAAAATACATAATTTCAATATTAATAACCTAATAGAACAAACACCAATTGATACAAATAAAATGATAAAAGCACCAAAAATGCCATAGCATAGAAAAGAAGAGGAAAAAATACAGATCGACAGGATAAGAGCAGAAGAAAAAGAATAGAATGACATTTAAAAGTAAAAGAAGGGTAAAATTACTATATTTGAGTTATAATACTTTCAGTAATGTATTTAATAAACTAGTTAGCAACTTGCCCAGAAGACAAAGGTTGACTCTGCATCACCGTCTGCTCAGCTCTTATAGGTTCTCTGCTACATGTGCTGCAGACAGTCATGACAATATAGTAAAAAAATGGAGTCAGAACTGTTCAGCTTGACAGACTGTGATTAAACCATTTCTAAACTATCCCAAACATCTTTTTTCTGTATTTTGCTCTGTTAAAGAATGTTTTAATTTCAGCATATATTGGATAACATGTATGCTAATACTTATATGTCTGGTCACAGGCCAATATCTGCCTATAATATTGGCCAAGCAGTATATCAGTTGGGCTCTAATGAAAACTGATTTCATAAAGTTAATTTCAACAAAATACACAATAAAACAAGAATCCCTAAAAGTATAAACTATGGCGGGACAATTAATCGACTTAAAATCAAAATCGCAATTTGAAACGACGCAATCAGCAAACCTCAAAAATTGCAATTTAGGATATTCATAAGCTGTTAATGTACTGTTGTGTCAGTGATGTTACACATTCATGCCATCCTCTAAGTGCACAGTAACACTTTTGATAGGGTCTGATTGGTAATGCTCCATCACATGTCCTGAATCTGTGTCACAGTGAAAACTGAACTGAAGCTTGACTTTAGATTTTAAATCGCAAATCAAATTCCAACATCAATCAGCTTCAGTATGATACAATATATGTCAGCAAATGCATCTTCTCTGCTCTAAAGAACACACAAGTGAATGAAGACATTACATGTAAATCTGATCCCATGGTATGAGTTTTACCTGCTCGGCAGCTGGAAAATATTTGCCTGAAATGTAAAAAACATAATTGCTCAAAGCTGCAAAGGGAAGGAACTGCCCCGAGCTGTGCCGACACATTATGCAGTCCTGTATTTCCTGTAATTTTCTGTTGTATTTAAGCCTGTTAAATGGATAATTTGAAAATGGGGCTTACAGTGCTGTTTAATTAGGGCCCCCCCATGATGTCAGCAGTAAATGTGATAATTAGTTTTTTGGAAAGGACTTTATTTGAAAAAAACTGGCCAACACTGTTTATGTTCCAGTCTTCTGACACCTACATCTGTCTGTTATCCTCTCCAGAACAATTACTGCATATGGGCTTCTCTTTACAAGCAGCACACTGCAAACACAAGGTTGTATTTGCCTCCTTTGAACGTTGTCTCACTGTGTATGTTTGAGTTGCGAGGAGAGACAACGACAAATGTTTCCCCTCCTTTTTTGGGAGCACCGAACCGTTGCTGTGGCATTCCAGACAAAACCATCCTCCCTGTAGTGAGGTGTGAGTCCCAGTGGACAGATACACCGACTGCCTTATAGGGACTGTTTGCACAATGTTACCTCTTAAAAAGTGGAAGTAGCGTGGAGTCAAGGTGGGGAGGGTTTATCCGACAGTTACTATAAAATATCTTGTATATATGTGTACATTTTATTGCCCTGGATGCTGCTTATGTTAGAGTCAGACTTGTGTCTTTGATACGTCGTACTCTGGCTATATTTGTGTATGAATAAGTGCTTTTGTTGAATGCAAAGAAGTCTGTTTTTGCATTTGAAATATCAGTGAACAAACAAAAGTACTGACAAGACACACAGATTTTATTTGGATCAGTGGACAGAGCAAATTTCAAAATTTATGCTCAGCAGTAACAAAATAGAATAAAAACTGTTGTGTTTTTGAACTTATGCATCCTTTTAATGTGTGTTCTGGTCATTCAGAGACTCCCCTCCTTCTCCTTTAGTAGTAAAATGTGTGCATGTGTCACCATCTAGTGACAGAGTTGCTTCACTGCAAGTATCTCCAGCTGCATCGAATACAAGGAGATCACATTTTGTTGTAAAGTTATTGCATTATTTTATGCGTTATCCTGTATTGTAACACTAACAAATTTTCATTATAGCTATTCACTGTGTATATTTAGATCAGTGCACTTAAAAACAGAACAGGCTTGTTATGTATTGTAAGCCACATTATATCTTTTCCATTTTACTTCTCATGTGACTTTACCAAAAGCAGAAAGGCATGAGTTGTATTGCTAAAATAAGCAGGGAAATAGAAGACTGTTTTATTTCAGATTCACGTCATTCTGAGTTCCTTTTATTATAATAAACCTGCAGAGAGACTCTAGTGATGTGATGAAATAATCCAACTTGTTGCTACCTTTGCAAATTCATTGATGAAATAGTTACTATAGCTAAATTAATCTGTATTGATTCTGACACCCTAAACAATTACTCTTAAACTTGTAAGTGAGTCCTTCAGGGGAATTAAGATACGTACATGACTTCTATATGATGAGATTTCACATTATTTTCATGTTGGCATGTTGTCTTTATTTAAGAATGGACAGCAGAGAAGCATGAGGATTATATCTAGCTGGAATAAATATTTTAAAATGATAACTTGTCTCATGCTCTTCCTAAAGCGACGTATTTGTAATATTTGCAGAATCTCTTAACCTATTTCCTGAGAGCACATCCTCTAATTGCACGGTACTAAAATCATAAATTATCCTCCTGGCCGCATAAGTGGCCTTTTGTGCAGAATTTATGGGGTATTTCTCCTTATTAAATCCTCTTATTAATGAACCATTTTATAGGCTTCAGGAACCAATTACAAGAAAATGAAACCATCAGTCATTAGTTTAACTGTGTAAAGAGGTGCCCTTTAAATGGATCTGCACAGAGCTGGCCTACAGCTACAATATGCAGCGGCACTGTTAAGATTCAAGGTAGAATTGCCAGTTTTATTACTAAAACACCTAGTGTGTGTGAATTGTGCAAATAGTTGCTTGACTCAACAGTGACTTCATGCATTTTGAGTACATTTATGCTAATTTTTATTTCTCTAACACATTAATGATCCCAGTCTGCACACATTGTCTTTCTGGCCTGACTTGAACTTGGTGCACATCAAAGGAGATGTGTAATTAAAATATCAACAGAAGGAGTCCCTCAGCAAATGTGCTTTGCTTTGTGCTAAACATAAACCACTGTTTATTCACACTAATGCTCTATTTTACCTCGCATCATTATCATGTGCACTCTAATTGTCATTTTCTTGTATTTATGAAAATGAGAATGCATATTTTTGTCCTTTTTGGAGCCTAAAATACTGCTAAAATCCTCCTGTCCTGGATTTGTGACACTGACCTGGGGGATAAGTGTCTGTTTTCTGACCCTAGTAGCAACTGACAACATTTCAAACATGATTTATTTTGGCTTCCTGTAAATAGCTGCACTGTCATAGCTGGGCTGCATGAAGGTTAGAGGGCAGTTCTCACACTTGGAGGATCCCTGCTGTACAGCTGTTCATGTTCTTTATCTGAGTTTGCGCATTTTTTGAGTCGCCTGCAGCTGTGGACACTGATGCTGCTCTTTTGATAAAGAACTGATATCTGCTGATTTTTGTCTTCCACAGGTCGAGGATGGTGGTCGTGCCTTCCTGGCTGGAATACAGGAAGGCGATGAGGTGGTCTCAGTCAACGGGGAGCCGTGTGCTGATCTCACCCTTTTACAAGCATTTGCTTTCATTGACACATCAATCGACTGCCTGCAGCTGCTTCTCAAAAGGTAGAGCTCCATGCTACTTATTAGCTGAGACCATATGAGGACTGTGCATTAACAGTAAAAGAGAAAACAAAAGCACAATATCAAACTGTTTATCAAAATATCTGTGCATTCCATCCAGACCACTTGATTAAATGCTTAATATCAGTGCCACTGGTTTAAGTTATATGTACCTAAATAATTTGATTCCTCTCAAATGAACAGTTTGCATTGCTGCTGCTTAATTTTAGGGAAAGTGAGCTTGAAGTAATCCTTTCACTGAAATTAGAATAACAGTTTAAAGGAAGAAAGTACAGTTTCAATTGATAGTATCAAGATAAATAGACTGGCATCACCAATCCAGAATGCTTCATTCAAAAATCAGCTTTTCTTCAACTACAGCCTTTACTCAACCTTTTTTTTTTTTTTTTTACAGTGTAGATTAACCTTTTAAGTTGCAGACATTATTTTGAAGTGTTGGGTTGACATAATAGCATTTGTAATTGCATCAACTTAATATTGTGCGTCATTTTAACTCAAATTTTGGAGTTAGTTGTTTTAAAAGTAAAAATTCGTGTTGAGGTAAGTAAATTAAATTGGCTTGGTAACCTAATTTTTCTTCATCTTGAGTTCAGCATTTCAAGTCTTAACATACCTTAACATTACTCAGTGTCATGTGTTGTTGGTTGAACATAATTTCTTTAAAAGTCTTTGTAACTCAAAAAGATTGATTGTTGTTGTTGTTGTTGTTATTGAGCCAAAACATTTTTTTTTTTTTAAAGTGTAAGTCTATGAGGAGGATTCAGTAACACTGCAAAGTCTGTGTATTATGACAACTGAGCCGTGCAGTAACATAAGTCCTTGGCATTCACAACAGCAGTGCGAACTGATGATTGCACCATTGTATTAGCATTTAGATAGCATGTTGTTTTACGACCTGTGTCCTTTTGCATAGTACAGTGAACTACTGACTGTCTTTGTTCATCCATGTTTGTGTGTCTTTTAGTGAGGTAATGTGTGTCAGCCATGCTGACCTTCTAACTGGCTTAACCAAGGTGTTACAGATTTGTATGTCTGATTGGCATGCAGCTGCTCAACCATTACTCAGTTGGCATTGCCAGCCTGTTTATCAGGCTGACATGTCCTCAGATAGTGCTGCATATTCCTTAATGGGCCTGTATTTGAACTGCATGCAGTCATTTTGAAGGCAGATTAAAGCAGAATCTAGTTGTTAGATGTAAGTATTTTAAAATTTATAGATTCTCTCTTATACAGCACAGGTTTATTTGTGTTAATCATGTTTCCTTTACTGCATATAGAATCTTGTTTTTGTAGCCTTGGAGAGCGGATGACCTCAGCTTGCAGTTATCAGAATATGTGAAGATACATCAATCTTTCCCATTCGGAGAAAAGGGGTTGTCTTTAAGGTCTAATTCACTTAAATTCAATAACTGCAGTCACAGATAATGACATTCTGTCACGCTATTCCAGACTGACCTTGAAAGTGGAAATTAGGCAAAGTGATGTTTATGCGTGATTAGTTTCCACTTCAGTGCCCTGACCTTTTTGATTAACTTGCTGAATGAGGATTAAATCTACTTGATTGCTTTGACAACTTCAGCAGCGCAAGAGAGGCTTGAATCCAATGGTTATATTTATCAGGGCAAATAAGTTCTTGTTGAAACAGTGTTTTGCTGTAATGATCAAAACAGGTTTGCATTGATGTACCTGAAGTAAATATAAAAAGAAATATTCTATTCTTCTGCTGATATAAAATTAGATGGTTTGAAGGTAAAACACACACTTACTACTTGTTTTGATTTCTTTGAAAGTCACTGGCAGTGTGGAGTTAGTGAGTTGGCATTTATTTACCGGTCTAACCTGTTATTCATCTTAAAATGCACCAGTACAAACAAACAAATGAAATAAGAATTATATTAAGAATTATCTCTCATCAATTTCAATTAGGACACATTTTGTTGGTTGTTATTGCTCATTGCTGTTCTCCCCCTCTTCTCTGAAAGATCCCACTCCATCTCCTCTGAAGACTATGAATCCGAAGGGACGTACAGTGATGAGAGGGCCTCTGCTGGTGAGGCTTTAGAGAGCACCACCCTCCATATCTTCTCCCCAAAGCACAGGTCCGAAATCCCAAGAGAACTCTACATATCTGAGTCCCAGGATGAGGCCTACTGTTTGGAGCTGAACAGTGATACTAAGGTTCCTAAAGGACCCCAGCTGCTTTGCACTGAGCTACATACTTCCTCGTCCGATGATCGAAGAGGCCAGGAGCTTATTTTTAAGAAAAATGATGACAAAGTGCAGCGATGCTTCTCCCCAGGGGACATGGTGGAGCTCCAGGTGTCCATGTCTGAGCACACCTTGGATGATGTGGGGTGCACCTCTCTTGGAAGCGCTCGTGGGATTGAGGGGGGAGTCTCAAACAGAGAAGCTGTTGAGACCATCCATACCACCATCACCAGCACCACATCACACTATGTGCCGTCTTCTGTCAGAGAGCCGCTCAGCCAGCATGGAGTGGTGGTCAGCTCGCCCTCGATGCTGGGGCAGGTGGAGGTCATTTTGCAGGAGCAGCTGGCGGCAGCATCAGGAGCAGGGAGGGGCATCCTGAGTGTGGGTGGCCCCAGGGTCAGTCAAAGTGTTGGATCCCAAAGTGAAGGAGAAGAAGGAGGAGGAGGCCACTGCGAGGGTGTCCCTGGGTCTTTTACTGTTGCATTTGAAATTCCCCCAGAAGACGCAACAGCAGCAGAAGAGCAGGACTCGGATTTTGAGGGGGATCAAGACAAACCCAACAAGCATCGGGCAAGACACGCCAGTAAGTCATTTGTATTATCCTGGTGTGCATTCTGTCTTTCTGTGCTTCTGAGTGTGTGCGTAATTAGGATCTATTCTTTAAGAGTTAATCTGCCACGCTCAATTACATTTGTCAACATGTGTGCATTCCAAAGCCTGATTTCAAAGTGTGTGTACGGCTTAAAATAGCGTCTCTCACTGCAGTTGGAGGAGGGTGCTCATTCCTTTGAATGGAAGTAGATACATCCGGGTCTAACCTCAACTGTGACAGAACCAAAGTGATAGTAGGGATATGCCATGTAGATGTGACATTCCACAATATAAAGTATCAAAAGAAAAAGAGATTTAAAAAAAACAAACAAAGACACTGAATTGATCATATGCAAAAAAAACTGCCACACCTTTTAAAAAACTATCCTATTGAAGAGGAGAGAATATGGATACCGAGGCGTTCCTCTGAGCACTGTAGAAGACATAAATATAACACCAGCACGCTGATGATGCCTGCAGAAGTGGCCCTTTGACAGACACCAACATGTGCTCCCTTAGACCGTTACCTGATCCTTTCAAACTGGGTGCTTTAACTGAGCTAAAAAAGTGAGTCTGTCGCTCACTCCCGCTGTCTCCTGCACCTTCAGGTTAGTCTTGCAAGAATATGAAAAACTAAGCCTGCTTGTTGTTTATATTATAGCCTGACATTATTGGATTGTTTGAGATGGGTTTTGTCGTGTATCTTCTGTTATCAGATTGGCCCAAGTGTCAGCACATGTGATAGATTTAAAAAGAGCAGGGTTTTTTTTATTTAAAGTGGGCAGCTTGTCAACTTACAGATAAGGACTGGTAAAGACGCTCCCGTCATGGTGAATTTATTGCATGCAGGCTATCTTTAATCTTGCTCAGTTCCTATTCCTGAACAACTGATTTAATGTAGCGCATTGTCTGTGAACAAATGAGAATATTAGACACGGGTCAGAGAATTTTAACATTGCTTCATGGGTTGATGTTTTATGTTCAGCTGAGTGACCACAATTGGAGTAATACAATCACAAATGTGTAGGAATAGGTGGATAAATATTATGCGTGGACTCGGAATGTGCTTCATTTATCATTTCTTATGTGAATTAAATATTTAATAGCTTAGTTTACAGTCTATTTGATGCAAGTTCAGATAAATTAAACCACAGTGCATCTAGCCTTAATAGTTTGTTGTCATTTCTGTTTGTGTTTCTTCTATGGCAATTTGATGTATTTTTAAAACATATGTAATGCATGCAAAAAGTTGATATTTTGTGTCATTGTAATGTTGCAAGCTGAAATTAACACCTTACCTTTGTTTTGAAATGTAATGTTATCATCTGTCACCAAGTTACTTGTGCAAATTCTTCAGATGGATTGCTAAATCAAGATAAAGTTTATTTTCTAGCTCATATTCAGAGCGGGCATGTTACAAAAACAGCTTTCCATGTTTATAATTTTAAGTAATTTCGTTAATTACATGAGCAATGAGAAACTGTGTACAAGGACTGCCTTGAGCTTGTCCTTAAGTGAGCGATCAAAGAGCTGAAAAGTTCAAACAAAATCTGCAATAATTGAGGTCAAGAGAACACTGTTTCAAGAATTGAAAGTTGTTGTTTTTTTACTTAAACATGCAGACTTAAAGGTTTTGATGTTTTATCTCTATTGTAAGTTATTAATACCTCTTAATTTCAGAGGGAATTTGTCCAAGAGATGCACTTTGCCATTGAGGACCCTTTTACAAACCCACTCTAAACACAGAACTCTCTCTTTTCCTTCTCTGTACAGGGCTCAGGCGTAGCGAGAGTCTGTCTGAGAAACAGGTGAAGGAGGCCAAGTCCAAATGTAAACGTATTGCTCTCCTTCTTACGGCCGCTCCACCCAACCCCAACAACAAGGGGGTATTGATGTTCAAGAAGCATCGTCAGAGGGCCAAGAAATACACACTTGTGAGCTACGGCACGGGAGAAGACGAGCAAGAGTACAGCACCGAAGAGGACGAGGAAAACGGAGACGACAAGCAAGGAACCCCAACTGTTGAATTTACTCTTGTGGCTCCAAGTGATTCTGAAATAGACAAGCATTTTCTCACTAATGCCCACAGTAGCAAAGCAGTGCTAACTTTAAACTGGGACAAAGGTCTCCTTGAAATTGAAAGGAATTTGAACAACCAAACAGAGATGGAGTGTTTGCCTGAAACCAAAGGAAAGGGTGCCCTCATGTTTGCCCAGCGGCGTCTGAGAATGGATGAGATTTCTGCTGAACATGATGAGCTTAGGCGCCAAGGGATGCCTGTGGAAGCAGTGCAGGAGGTTGAAAAGAAGGTGATGGAGCAATCCTACATGCAGTCCACAACAGAGGGCCACGCTTACATGGATGTAAATATACACCAACAAAGCCAACAACAGTACCAGCAATATCAAGAACAACAGTACTATGAGCAACAACAGAACTACCAACAGCAGCAACAATACCAACAGCAGCAACAGTACCAACAGCAGCAACAATACCAACAACATTATCAGCAGCAGCAGCAGCAGCAGCAGTATGAACAAACGCATTATCAGCAACAGCAAATGTATCAGCAACAGCAAGAATATCATCAAGAACAACAGCAAATGCAACACTATTCGACAAACATCAATGGCACAGTGCAACATCAAACCAATGAAATGCAGAGTTCTTTCAGCAATCGCACTGCAAAGCCATTTGCAGCAGAAAACATGGTGGCTACCCCTTATTCTCATGAAATGAGTGGGACCAATCAAGAGTCTGTGGGTCAAGGAGAGCAGATAGCATCCCGTGATGAGCGCATTTCTACTCCCGCAATTAGGACGGGCATTTTGTCGGATACAAGGAGAAAGACTACTGGCAAGCCAATGTTCACATTTAAAGAAGCCCCAAAAGTGTCGCCTAACCCAGCATTGCTGAATCTCCTCAACAGGAGCGATAAAAAGTTGGGTTTTGAGTCAGGACCTGAGGAAGACTACCTTAGCCTTGGGGCTGAGGCTTGTAATTTCCTCCAATCTCAGCGACTTAAACACAAGACTCCTCCACCAGTTGCCCCAAAGCCTGTGATCAACCCCAACTCTCCTCCTTGGTCCCCTCAGATAGAAGTGACCAACCAGGACATGCCTCAGTGTGCTGAAAATAGTCTGTCCACACCTGCTGTAGCCCCCACCACAGAGGCTACTCCTGCTCCAGAACTAGAGCCAACCCCTGCACCTGCCCCTGAGCCCTCTCCCCCTCCCGTCCAACAGGAGACTCCTGCCAGCACCACCACAGCGGAACAGCACACATGGACTCTTCCGGAGCCTGAATCTCAGCAACAGCCTCTGCAAGTGGCAGCTCAGGCGACAAATGGCCATATGAATTCTACCCTGCAGCCCGAATCTTCTCCGGTGACTTCTTGGGGTGCAGCACAAACACAAGCACAACAACAGCCATCTCCCAATTCTTGGCATCCAGCTCAAGTGCAACCCCAGGCGCCACCTCCAAGTGAATCTCCACCACAGCCACCTTGGGTGACACGCCAACCTCCTCAGAATCAAGCACAGCTTCAACCCCCCACAAATACTTGGAGCCCTCAAATTCAACCTACCTGGGCTCAGTCTCAAGAGCAACCACAGTCCCAGCCACAGGTTCAGCAACCCTGGACACAACCAAATGAGCAGGCCCACCTACAGCAAATGCAGCCAACCTGGGGTCAAGCTCAAGAACCAATGCAGCCACAGCCCCAGAACCCATGGACACAGCCATCCCAAACAAACTCTCCACCTCAACCACCATGGGAGCAACAACCCCAGAAACAATCCCAAGCACAACCTCCTTGGGTTCAACAGGTTCAGCCAGAATCCCAACCACAACCACCGTGGGCTCAGCAACCACAACCACAACCACAACCACAACCACAACCACAACCACAACCACAGCATCAGGCTCAGCAACAAACATGGCAACAAGCCCAAGCACCAGGTCAACCTCAACCTCCTTGGGTCTCAGCACAGCCTCAGCAACCTTCAATTAATGCATGGCCCCCATCACAAACTCAAGCCCAAGCTCAGCCCCCTTGGATGCAAGTAGCTCAACCACAACCTCAAGTGCAGCCTCAAGCCAATTTGAATCCATGGGCACCAGTACCTGCCCAGGCCCAGCCCCAACCTTCATGGGCTCAGCAACCTCCAGAACATGGTCAGCACCACATGAGCGCTTGGGCCCAGGAGCAACACCAGGCCCAACATCAGCCACCTTGGGCTCAATCTGTTCCACCCCAGCCCTCACCACAGCCAAACTGGCAGCAGCCCCCTTCAAAGTCTCCACCACAACTACCATTGAATACATGGCCTCCAGCTCAGACACAGCCTCAAACACCTGTGAATACCTGGTCACCACAGTCACAGCAAACACCTATGAATGTCTCGACATCAACAGCGAACACTCGACCCTCTCCAAAACCTTGGCTGCAGCCACAAAGCCGGACCCCTCCTTCACCACCACAGCGAATGCACTCTTTTTCTATTGGTCAAAGAGCTTCATCACCCATCAACCCAATGGCCACCGTCTTAAACCCATCGTCCCAGGGTTCAGCTTTTGAGATGCCAGCTGTCAAAGGGAAAGGAGCTGATATGTTCGCCAAGAGGCAGTCTCGTATGGAGAAGTTTGTTGTGGACTCTCAGACTGTGGAAGCAAACAAGGCAGTCCGGTCATCATCGCCAGCTCCTTCCTTACCGAATGAGTGGAAATATACTCCCAATGTACGTGCTCCACCCCCACGGGCATACAATCCTATTCAGTCCCCATCTTATCCCCCTGCAGCAACTAAGCAGCCCCCTCCCAGTAGCCCGTCAACCAAAGCAAAGAAAAAAGACAACGCAAAACCAGCACCCGCCCCTAAACCTCTTAATGTTATAGATGTCATGAAGCATCAACCATACCAGCTAAATTCCTCACTCTTTATCTTTGGCCCTGCAGCAGAGGCTGCCAAGCCCGCTCCACCTAAGCCCAGCTGTTCACCTCCTAATCCACCTGTTGATAATCAGCCAATTAGATATGAGCAAATGGCCCCGGTTCAGCCAGCTGGACCATTTGGTGCCCCATACCCCCAGCAACCCTATGGGATGCCCATGCAGCCTGTGATGCATGATGGTCACTATCAGCAACCCCAACCTAATGTTTATCCTCCCCCTAATCCTTATCAGCAACCTCCTGGTGGTCCATACCAGCAAGCATATAACCAACAATATCAACAACCTGCCCCACCTGCTTATCATCCCCAAGCCCCTCAGTCTCCAAACCCTCCCTACCAACAGGCGTTGCCGGCTGCTTACCAGCCAGCCAACAGCCCTCCCTATCTGGCAACTCCCTCTGCACCTTACCAGCCGCAGCCTCCCAGTAGCTATATTGCTCCTAGTTTCCCTGTGGCTGCTAGGCCTGAATCTACATCTGGTGGCAACACTGCAACTGCTCCAAAGCCTAAGTTTACAGCCAAAAAGAGCTCGGCTCAGGTGTGGAAGCCTACAGCAGTTGATAAAGAGTGATTCTCATAGAATCATGACATGCCAAGTGCCTGCTTGAAACAAAGGGTTGGTGCTCTTGCAGTCCTCTGCCACGTGGATGATTTTGAGCACATAAATTGCTTTTGCAATATATTCACCTCCACCTGCTCTTGTTTTGTCACAGAACAGAGCTTGATGGATTGTAAGTTTTGAGAGCTAAGGCATCATGAACAAATTGAGAACGTATGAATGAGAATAGGATGTAAGTATATCTTATCAGACACAAAGCAGTGGAAAATGAACATTTTTATAGAAAATTATGCAAAAACCACGATAAATTAATGCAATTTTATGTAAAAGATTGTAAAGTGGTGGCAATATACGAATGTAGGGGGGCATAAAGCTCAGTGTGAAATGAAAGAAATGGTAATAGACTGCGAGACAAGAAAGTTGATTTCTGGAAAGAAGAACATGCTGAATGGGGCTAATATTATTGAACAAGCAAATACCAGAATACCAACTCTGTACAATGAAGTTGAATAAAGGAAACATTAAAAGTAAATAAAGCAAAACTAAAAATAAAAGGGTAAGTGAGAAGGGTGGGGTCTGTGGGGTGTCATGATACCAAGCAGAAGGGCTAAATTTGCAATGTCAGGGATGTCAAGTACAGAGATTATGTAACAACTCTGGAGAATCAGCTAATTTTTAGGACATAGAATAAGTTATTTCTTGTGACAACAAGAACTGGCTTGCTTAAACATAAAATGTTTGATTAGTAAACAGTTTTTTTCTTCTTCAGTGCCTTTCCCCAGTGTTTCCATAGCTCCTACTGAAGTGGGTTAGTTTTATTTTAAGCTTTTTACCAGCTGTTGCATCATGTTAGGTACTATATTTAAACTGCCTCATGAGAGGTAGTTGTGAGGGCCAGAGAGTAGGCTTCAATTTCAACTGAAGCCAATGAAAGCTATTTAATTTCAGAACTTCATAGTATTTTTTTTTTTTTCTGATAACAGACACATATATGTAATCACACACTCTTCTAGGTTCACTCTTCCCCTGGTGTTGTTATATATGCAGTATAATGCAGAACAGATAATGAATGATATAAAAAAGAAGAACTGTTGAAAATATAATCAGCCTGGTGATGCTCACAAATATATTTTTGTTACAGGGCTGCTTTTGTTCTTCATGCTCTTTTCTTTTTTTTTCCTTTTTCTTTGTGTGTTTCTCTTCATAGTGCACTTTCTGTATGATTCACTGCAGTGCCATTAAACTGTCTTTTATCCTTGTTTGGTTTCCTTTCTTTTGTCCTTTCAGCATGCTTTTAGGATTTTTTCTATTTCTAGTCTCTTTTCATCTTGCTGAATTTCTCCACTCCTCCACCTGTACTATAAATACTAACACTTATTGTACATTTGCCCCAGACAAAAATGTCAGTTGCAAATCAGTCAGAATTGCATCCGGTGGTTCAAACGGGATCGGTTTTCAGCAATAAAATGAAATACAGCTTGTCAGTTGTCAGCCAGATACACCTCATTATCCAAATAACCTACTTTTTCAGGAGTTGAGGTGAGTGCTGGAGAAGCACATTCCTGTAGAATGACAACCTGAGGATGCATTTTTGAAGGGTATTATTAGATCGATGACTTCACTGTCACCTCATTGGATAATTCTGGAGGTCAACCCAGTGGGCCCTTGCTGAAATGCACACCCGTGTTGTGTCATGCATTTTAAAAAAGGGCTCTTATTTGTTAAGTGTAAATTTTGATATCATATGTTCTTAAGTTGGCAGATTTCTGCAGCTATATCTGGAGGAGTCTTTTTCCCCACTGCGTCATTGACTGATTACACACGCATCTGTATCTGAGCCATAGTTGTTTTTAAGTTCCCTCTGAAGACAGTTTTGCATTTTAGCGTTTGTATTATTCAGATATAAATTCAGTTAAATAATGCATTTATGCAATAAAAGAAAAATGGAGACAACACCCACAACTTTACTTTAGGTTTAGAACCTACATAGTGTTAAATGTATGCTGATTTGACTAAACTTTGGTACCGAATGCTATATATTATCTATGTTTTAATCAAAATAAGACAGATGTTCAACATATAGATACTCTCAAATGTATTTTCTTGTACGCCTTGGCCATACATAAATTTACATAATTAGGGCTGCCTGCGTGTGTAGACTATTTTGAACATCTGTCTCAAAATGGAACTCTCTGTATGCACACCATTATAGACTCTTATGCTCTGCCCATTTCTGAGATACAGTATGTTAAATTCTGCAGACTTGGCAGATAGGTAGACATAAACAATGTGCAAATACATAGCCATCCAGGCAATCTCCTTCAGCAGAATGAAAATATGACCTTAGATTTTCTACTAATCTGCTCATACATTCATGTGCCTCCCCTAATCCAGGCCAGGACTGCCGCAGGCATTTTCAACCTACCAGATACCTGAGTCAGCAGAGAATTCATTCCCACTTGACTTGCTTAGCGTTTGTCTTCTTTATGGCTGCACTCTCTGCTCTTTTATTCTTTTCCCCCATCTTTTACTGTTTGCTGATAGTTCACACCTTTCACCAGGCGATGGCAGCACTGCCTTTCCTGCATGTGTGCTATATTCAACAGAATGTATTGTAGGAGACAATGAACATCACAGAGGTGTTTTGGAGAAAAGGGGAGACTTTAGCACAAAGCATTCAGTAGTCACCATCTTATTGCTCCTACGAAACAAAGCACTTCCAGTGAAAACAAGCTGAATGTGGTTTACTTTGGGAAGCTCCTGCACTCTCATAAGCCAGTTGATCTGAGAGAAATAAAACTGCAGTCCACTCTGTTTGGACAAATGCTAAAGCGCTGGGTTGAAGAGGCTTACTGTGAAATGGATGAATTAGTCCACAATAAGTTTAATAATAACAAGAGCTTTAAACAGCTTTTGCAGCTAATTTATTTTTGCTAGCTCTTGCAGATCTCAGCACCTATTTATGTATTTATTGACAAAGAATAAAACAGTACAGTTTTATACATGAAACACAACTCAAGACTGTTAGAGCACATTAAAGATGTATTTTTCCACTGTTTTCCAAGCTGATTTGACTTGGCCCAAAGGCCAGTCAGCCCAGCACAAATGAACCCTTACTAAAATAAACATGTCTGGATCCTTCTTTACAGGCGATTGGCAGGAGCTACTCCCTTTCCCCACCAGCCAGAGTACCGTTCACTGGCCAGAAATCGGCTTCAGCTTCTTCCTCCCCGAGGCCTCCAGCTCGGGCCCCCATCTCTCCCCCAGCAAGGCAGACATCCTGGCTAGAAAAAGGCCACAAACCCCTAACGCCCTGGGAGGCCGCCTCCCGGCACCCCCTGGGCCTGGTGGATGAAGCCTTCACTTTTCAGAACCTCCAGCAAACCCTCATTTCGAATGTCCACTTGGCAGCCCAGCGCAAAATGCTGCCTGAGCCGCCTGCGGAGTGGAAGGCCGGGGTTCCTTACCGAAGCCCACAGAAAACAGGCAGCCAGACTTGGAGCCAGAGTCAAAGTCGCAGTCAGACTCGACCGCCGCTTCCATCGTTCGTGTCCCCAACAAGGAGCCCCGTGTCCACCCCAGTCAGTCATGCTGGTTACAGGTCCCTGCCCAGACAGTGGCAGCCTCAGAAGCCTGTGATACAAGAAAACCTGAGGCCCTCAGTGTCTTCGTCTGAGTGTCAGAGGCCCTTGGGAAGGCAAAATTACAAGTCTGTGTACACCAGCAACACTTGGAGTTGGAGGCGGTAGGGTAGGATACAGCTCAGCCTGTGTTGTCTTTGATGAGTAAAATCACATTACTCACAGATTTCTTCATACATTTACATGCAGTTAGAGCATCTTTTTAGAATAGCTAAACAAACAATAGGATGTTGGTCTGGAAAGAAAGCTAAAATGGCAAAGGTTTGCTAGATTTCTCCTGGTTTTGATATGATACTACCATTTTTTAAGATGCATTCTGCTGTTTTTGCTATTGTAGCTTCAGTATGAAAGGTTTTAGATGAAATCATTTACTTTGCATGACATAATCAAATGAGAAAAGACATGTTTAGTTTGTTAGACGTATGTAGATTCAGTAACATTAACTGACAACTTTCTAGTTTGGTAAATACACTGAAGTGGACCTGTTCATGAGATGGAGATGAGTATGTAGTTTAGAATAGATATGAGTATGAATGGATATAATTAGTAGAAAATAAGTGAAAAAAGATTTGAGTGATTGTATATTAACAGTAGCTATATATGGACATACTCAAATATACATTAACAGGTAACTATGGTATCTTGAGAGAAGAGTGATGGATGATAAGAGAGAGAAAGAAACAGCGATCCACCCTCCACATAGTAAGTTGCAAGTAAAGATTGTTTCTGTAATTGTTTATGGGCCTTGCAGTTCTTCCTGGTTTCATTTTCTGCTGTGGATGTATGCATTTAGCATGCAGGGAGTGATTGCACACTTTTTTGTTGTTGTTGTTGATGGTTTTCTTTGATTTTCAGTCCATGAAACTTGAGGATGGTGCTTTCACAACAAGAAATCTCTTCACTTTCAGAATGCAATTAGTGATGAATTAGAAAAGAGGCTTAAAACTTGGGGAAAGGTTAGTGCTATAACTCGGCATGTTGTTATGTAATCTCTAATAAGTGAGATTAATTCACTTATCTGCCAGGTGCATTTTAATTAGTGCATTAGCATGTGGCTACTAAACACTTTTCTTTGTGCACCTGGACAAACAAGTGAATTGTGACACTGTGTATGTAAAAATTAGCTGTGGGATAATGGAGTTTCAGTTGGGAGTGAAAGTCAGATTGCTAAATGTGGACAAATCCTAATTATGACAACATAAGTGATTGTTTTAGTCGATAAAAAGGTTTACTGGGACTGGGAGAGCTGCAGAATGTAATGGGCTTATATTTGGTTTGGGCTTTTGCTATAGACTTGTAATCATCTCCAAAAAATTAAAGCTCGGCTGGTGTTTCCACAGAGTGTACATAATGTCCTAATGTGATTCTCACCAAGAAATCTCATAAACATAAATAAGATTTATCACACGGCATTGTGTTAGTGTGATGATTTCGCTGTACTGCTTCCATTCAAACAACACAAATTATGGTCCTAACACAGCTCCAGTAATCCATTTTTCAGCTGCAAACTAATTCAGATATAGATTCACATTCAGTATTTTGCTAAATGAATTCAACCAAATAGCACCATTTCACAAACTGCACTGCGTGTTTGTGCTCTTTCCAAGTTTGGAATACTTTGCTCTGGGCCATTTGTTGCTTGCTGTACCATCCCATGAAGCTGTTTGCGTGATGTGTTGTCTTGAATATACAGCAGGCAGGGAGGGGGGGACCGTTCCCATGGTGACCACCCGTTACGTAACAACAGTGGGTACCTACTGTAGCTGAACATTAGAGAATGGGCGATAAGGGCACAGAGGGAGACGATAAACAGAAATTATTTCCCTACCAATTTAGATTTGGGAAACACTTTGCGCAATCCAAATGCGCCTTAAAGGGTGGAGCATGAAGCGGAATATGAGCCGTGCATACAGCGTTAAAATATTTCATTCTGGGTATGGGGTTCCTGGCATAGTTTCCTATTTACCAGACATTGCAGAAGCCCAATAAACCTGATGCTTTAACACCCAACCTTACACTTTCCTGCAGTGCTGTGTGCTGCAAATTCCTTCATTTTCCCCCTTTTACAATTAAAGAAATATACTGTATAGATAAATTAAATCAAAACATAGTGAAGTTGAGTGAACCCTAGTAGACTTCCATACGCCTTACATCACATGCTGGCATTTAAACACAAACAGTATCTGATTGGTCTGCAGGCCTTTAGGGGGCCCTGTTCCCACGGTGGGTGTCACTGAATGTATTTATTGTTGACTGCGCGCGGCAAATTCTCCAGCGCTGATAAGGACGATTGCAGCTGAAACAGCTTTATTTTTGATGTTAAAGCTTGCTCAGTGGTTTCCTAGAGGTTTTTTTCTTATTCCTAAGGTGCTATTGAATTCACGTATATTAGCAGAGCTGCAAAGCGGCAACACGTTATTGCCCTTTGGCAGTTTTAGCATCTCATCTCGTAGCTTAAAAACAAAGATAAAAAACTATAGACATACAGAAAAATATAACTTTTTTTTTAAAGACTGCATTGCACTGTAGTGTAAAACTTAAGATATGTTAAAATGATCATGTGCAGAAAAATTAAGACATGAACGAAAAAAATACACAAAAATACAGAAATTGATTTGATGATTGATTTCTTTACTGATAGCTAAATACTATTCCCACCATTTATCCTATACTTTGCTGTTTAAATCGCTCATCCATTATGCTTAGCTGTCTATATATATGATTCAACTGTTGCTTTAAACTAGAAAATGTGTTTATACCTTTATTTATAATGATTAGCTATTCATTTCAACTGCATGCTTTTTTGCTCAGTGTCTGAGATCTCAACTAGTCTTTGCACAGTTATTACAGCTGACTCAATATGTGGATATTTATTTTAAATCTAATTGTAAATTCTATGTTTTTAATATAAGCTTTCCACATTTTTTCCACTCAACCGCGAATAACTGCTAAAACACCCCCAAGGGTACAAATACTCCAGTTTTGAAATCAATGCCCACCATCCGGAGCTATACCACTGACTGAGAGAGCGATAGATGGAGGGCAAAGCGTGCAGTAGTGCCAGCGCTCTAAATTTAGTCGCCCCTCTGCTTGTGAACTAAATACCAATGACAACAGACAAACTGACACCCACCCACCCACTCATTCAGTCAGTCCGTCGGCTCAGGCTTCTGCAGCCCCCTCTGGCCCACCCTCCCCAACCACAAGACCAGTGTCGGGGAGCGGGAGCATCCACACAGGTCGCACTACCTAGTCTGACCCTCTCAGCCTCTCACCTTTCTTACTTCCTACCTCTGAGGAGACAGGCACAACTTGAGACCACTCTTCCTCCCCACCCCCAAGGGTCCTTCAGGACAGGTAAGACATCACTCAGGCCTCTCCACAGGTGTGCTGTCTAGGTCTGATGTGGCACTTGCACTTTGAATCAAGCATGGGTCTCACTACCACCTACAGTCTGCATTATGTTAGATGCGTTGCTTGCCTTCAGTTTCAGTCCTCTTAAACACTTTTTTAATCAATATGTTTAATTTTAATTATTCTTTTGCCTAAAATACTTTAAAAATATGCCACTGATAACAAGCATTTGCTATGAAATGCTCCTTTATTCCTATGAAACTTTGTGAAATGTATTCCGTACTGGAATGAAATGCCTGCATTTGACACCTTGGTGTAAAGTTTCCACTGTTCTATTTCATCCATGTTTGCTGTGACAGCACCATGTTCTCTACCTGTGTCCTCTCAGCCCACTCGAGTAATTTCACATCTATCGATTCCCAGACCCCCTGACACAGCCGGCTGCCATGTCTGAAGAGCATGTGCTTGGCGTTTAACAGCCTAAGGTTATTTAAAGGGATGTGCTAACTTTGCCCTTTTCGCTGCCCCAATAAATTCTATCTGCTCCGGTGGCTCTTTGTGCGTGGTGTGGATGCTTGATGCTGCCCAATCAATGGCAAACATGGAACAGTGCTGCCTTGCTTTTTGTCTCTTGTCATACATTTGAACAGGCTGTACTGATGTGTGCTGTCTCCTGTGACTTTTTATGCCTCGTCCGAACTCCCCAGGGGCAGCCATGTCACAGTTCTGCACCATGACAACCTCGGAGAGGAAAATGCAGGCGGCAGCAATCTGCAGAGAGGTGCAAGCCCAGGAAGGTAGCCATATCATTTCCTCTTCACTTCCTTGTTTTTCTAATCCCTCTGACCTCTCAGTTTCTCTCGTTGCATCCTCTCCTGGCTTCCGTGTCCACGTCACCTTCTCATGTTCCGCTCCTCTTGCCCATCTTTTTATTACAAATGAATTTAACACCATAACTTACAGGACACATTTATACTCCAAGCATATTAACTTTATTGTAAACACCACCTCAGCCTGCTGCACACACTGGACCTTATAGCAAACATGAGCCCACCATTTTCCAGCGCAGCATTTGCTAACCCTCCCCTCTCCGACCCTGACTATAAATAAGCAAATGAATACTTTTATGGGCCAAAGAAACTAATCCCTTTGTCGTTGTCCTTTTGAACACGCTATTTCAGGGTGAGGACAACTGCGTGGCTCAGGGGAAAGGGAGGGTCTGAAGGCTACTGACAGCTGAGAGATATTCTGGCAAATTATGCGTCTCGCACTTGGATATAGGCCTGTGACATCTCCATGATCAGCATGCAGTAGCGAGCACGTGGGGCAAACCACAAAACAAGCACTGAACATGAGTTGATTACGAGGGTGGATAATTCCTCGTTCATCATATTGGCAGGAGTACCAAGTCAGCAATCCATGCGGAGGGCTTTTTTTTGCAGCAGTAGCGTGGCTGTTTTCTCCCTCTCTCTCTCTCTCTCTCTGTGAATATAATTTGTATTCAACAAGGTTCGATAGGTGGGAGTATACAAATTAGGAAAATACATTTGTCTTGTCAGAGGTCTGGTAACTGCACTGAACACACAGGCAGGATCTTAAGTCTTTTGTCTCCCTCCGTCCAGATGTAGAGATGGATCTGGGGAAGAAAATGTGCGTGCCTAAGGACATCATGCTGGAGGAGCTGTCTCTCGCCTCCAACCGGGGCTCCCGGCTCTTCAAAATGCGCCAGAGACGCTCAGAAAAATACACTTTTGAGAGCATCCAGAATGAAAACAACACGCTGCTCAGTGTAAGAAAAACCGTGGTGCAGTGATCACATGTGGATGATGTCATACAGAAAGCACACATGCACTACAGAGAACCTCATCTCATTAAGATGTTATCTAAATTGTATCTTAAAGAAATACTTTGACATTTTAGGGGAAAAAAGCACATTTACTTTTGATGATATTTAAATGAGAAGACCTATTCCACTGTCATGTTTGTGCATTAACAGTGACACCACAGGCAGCAATAGCTCATCTTAGTTTTACCAAAAGATTAGCTAGCTGGTTAGCCTGAAGCGTTCTTTTTATATAAGCCATTTATTGTTTGTTTAAATCCTACACAACTAAAGTGGAAAAATATTTTATTTTATTTTATCAGGATTCTCATTAGCATCAACCTCAGCCTTGAATATTCTTCCCGAGGTCCTCACACATGCATACAAATACATAAAAGAGAGAAGGAGAAACAAAATAAACAAAAATAATATATAATAAAAAACGATAAAATATAATATAATAACAGTAAAAGAATGGAAAATAGCCATCTCATAAAAGCATTGTCGTTTTCCATAATAAACATACACTTTATCAGCCTTAATATTACATACTTTTTACTTAAAAATTACTTTTACCTACTTACTTTTTTGTCTTTTTAAAGTTTTAACGTTATTTTCATGTGTAAAAACAAAGAAATTCTCTATAATATATATGAAATAGACAGATATGATATATGACATGTATCATGATGAAAACATTTTTGACAGATTACCAAATGTATTTACAGTAATACACTTGAATTTAACAGTTTTGTCTATTAAATAGAAAAGAAATATTTGTGAATTCACAATAAATTTGCCAATGTATTTTGACGGTCTTTTAATATCAAAATGTAATTTAGAAAATTTAAATGATTACGGTTATTCACATTTACACTTCTTTTTTTTATTGTTGTTTTATATTAGACATGGTCATTTTATTTATAAGACAAGAATGTGCAACATCAAGACCAAAAAGTGTACAATGTTTTATACACTCATACATAAGCCCTATAGCACATAAACATAACAAACATAACAACCTATCATTTTATATACAAGAAATAGATCATATTTTGACAGTACAAGCCAAACCAAACATACATTTTTAACCAATAAAAGTTCATATTACACCTACCATGGTTCTTAAAATAAATTATCATGAACCTAAATGCTCTCATAATAAGTGTAATTAAGCTACAACATCTTTTATTATCTGTCCTGTGCTTGTATTTATACAGTACACTTTACATTCCCATAAGGCATACACAGTTTCCCTCTAATAGATGTCATTTATATAAAACAATGCAATTACAATCCCTCCTGAAAAATCTTTAATATTTCCTGATATAATATGCACCGGTAATGGGTTCCACCTGACTACAACGTGGTACATTATTTCTGTGATCTATACAAAAGTGCAAAACCCGTTTTTCCACTTTTTGTTTTGTGTGGATTCAGCAAACAGCCTGTTAACTAGAGAATACTACAGTGATGATGGCAGATTTTGTCTTTATTCTAACCTTTGCCTGGCCATTAGAGTGGTATTGATCTTTTTTAGGCTCCTAAAATGCAGAAGTTTTCCTTTACATACACATAAATCTGCAGCAGATGTAAAGCGACGCAGCCAACTCACCCACTTTGATTAAGAGGTTATAGTGAGAATTTCACACTGCCTGAGTGTGTTTTCTCCACGCACGGTCATCCATTTCCCTCTACATCTTTCCCCTCGATCACATGAAAAACACTTGCACAATACCTCACATCCTGACAACGTATATGTGGGAAAGATTAAGCACTTGAAGTGTTTATTTGACTGCTACAGACATGGGGCTGCACCGAGCAGTCGTAGTAAAAGTCTTCCAGCTGGTCATAAGTAGCTTTATTAATGTCCCTTTGTGTATGGATGGGCAGTGAGCCAAGTCAGCGTTTTCTTTTCCCAGCAGTGCTTATCTGCGCCTGACCTGGTCACACATAACGCAATTTATGTCCCAAAGCTCTCAGTCGAATAGAATCAAGATAAACTAACTAAGTTTCTCTTTGTTATATCTCATTAATTAGCAGCACTAGTTATATCCTCTTTCTTTTAGTTGTGCGGTGGCCTTGTGTACTTTTCAGTGCCCTCTTGGAGTCCATAGACAAAATAATTATAATGCTCCGGGGAAGTTTTTTTCTCCCTCATCTTTGAAGTGAGAAACACTCACATATCTCGGTTTGTTTATTGCTCGGGGCAATGGAAGGATTTTGTTTCAAGTTGTCAACATTTCCTGAGGAAGTCTTCGAGGAAATCATCACAAATATCGTTCAGAGGGATGAAAGCTGGCTGCTCGGGCTGTGGTGTATTTTATCCACGTCCAGAAAACATTGCTTCTAATGCTGAGAGCAAATGGACAGTCAGACGGCTTCTCTGTCTGCTCGGAAATTCAGGTCTGTGAAGTAGCTGAATTGAAAAGTGGAAAAGTTTGGTCTCGATTAAAAATCAGCAAACCTACGATGCCAGTGTGTTGCTGCATATGCAAATAACATTTCATTATGTTTTGCACAAATCTAAATATGTCAGAAACCTTGCCATCTGTCAAAAAATAACCCAATATGCCACGAGAAATAGGGAAGCAGCTTGCAGTCATCTTCCTCAGGAGATGAAAATTTCAGAGTCGTCATGCAATGGCAGATGTTGAAACTTCTATTTTTCAGAAGAGCTTCTCTCATTGTTGATAGCTGTTGATTTTTTTTTTAATACAGTCTTCCTCATTGGGTAGCATTAGCCTACATCTGTCATTTCTATCATGGGTGAATTCTCATGTTCATAATATATTATGGTGAAACTTAGTGGCAAGTTGCTCATTTCCTACAGAGTGTAAGTCCCACTTTTTTTTTTAGCTAGTCTGCAGTCTGAGGGAAGGATCTGGCTCTTACAGTGAAAACAATGCTATTACAGCAGTGAGAGTTAACCATTAAAGTGGCAACTAATAAGCTAAAATTTTAACTCACATTGTCATTTGAAATGTTTGTGATAAGAAATATTGATTACAGATGCGTTAAAGTTGCTGCAAACATTATTTTTTATTTTTTTTACACAAGAATTGAAGGCTTAAGGATTATTAATCTTTTCTTAAAAACCCTGCTGAAGATTTCAGCATCTTTCAGTTCTTTGTTTTTAAGCCTACAAGTTTATTGTTTTGGTTTATTCTCCCTACTTTCATTAAAGTTGTTTCCCGGAGTTTAGCCATAGTATTATAGCTGTCTGGCATCACATTGCAGACCAAAAAATATGAGTGAATAAAGTGGAATATTTACAGCTGACCTGCAAGATATTTCACTCGATTGGTTGGTGGAGACCAAAACAGAGCTAAAAGGCGAGTGCAGTTACATTCCTAAAGAAAGACAATGCATTTTGTAGATGTGCAATTGTGTGCTGACAAATTTGCAATATCAACTTTAAAAGTGACATTATAGCTTTGGTAGAGATGGAAAAATAATTAATAACTTAATAATTAATAATAGAAGTCCCAAATATTAATATTAGTCCCTAAATATTAATATTAACTTGTACCAAGTAACCAAACAAAAGATTTAAGTTTAAAGTACTCAAGAAAATGGACAGCTAAACATCTACATTTCCAGGATAACTCAGGGCTACTGGACATTCAGTTTAAATCTCCAAATGCAGTTTCTGACGACATACTTTACTGAGATTCTAACAGATAAGAAACTGCGTCAAGCTTCAGGTGACCTGTTTGATCTTTCTTTTAGAACACAGCCATTTCCCAAACCGAGAATGGCACTGCAGCAGACGGCAACAACAGTGAGAACAACTCGGGTGATAACCAGCAACCTAAAGAAACATGTGATGCAGGGGTGGTGCCAAATCCAGACAGCATTGCACCAGGTAGGTGATACTGGTGATGAGTGCAATGCAACACATTTAAAGAACCCAAAATCATGCAGCAGTGATATACTGTAGCTAAAGCCCACTTTTGTTCAACTCTGGCCTCTATTTCTGCAACACACTTATTGCATTTAACTTGTTTCTTTGTTATGCAGAACTTTGGTGGTGCAGTTTGTCTTAAATATGCACATATGTTGAATGTATGAGAGGTGTTGTAGCTCCCGGTGGAGAGCCTGCACTGCACAAAGCACTGGATGTGCTGTGTTTTGATAAGGATTCAACTGTTTTTCATTGTTTGTAGTCACGCAGGCTTTGATCATGTAGGAAAACATTCTCTTCTTGCCTGGAATCTGCCGGCCTCAGGCAGAATGTGATTACACGTGTTTTTTTATTCTCCCTGTCTTTCTTTTTCTTTCTATTTTCATCCCACTCCACTCTCATGTCTACTCCTCCACATTCCCTCTCTTTCTGACTGCGTTATTTAACCCACCTTATTGCAATCAGCTCTTACCATCGTTGTTGAGTTTCACCCACGGGAAGTGTTTCCTGTTTGCATCTCGTGCCACTGATACCATCGGCACTGCGCTCGCATCCGCCCTCATGTCTTAATTTTTGCCCGGTTGACACAAAACCAATACTGGTTTAAGGATGAGTGTGTCTACGCCGGGGTGGGGTGTTATTTCTGGACGAGACACCATCCTGCAGTGTCTGAATGAAGTCACTCCAGCTGTAGCAGAAATTAGGCCAAAGTGCAAAAGGTATCAGATGGTAAGAACTCTTAAAATAGTCCAGTCATCCACCCAGGGATGCATGTCCCATGTTCCTGGACTGGTAGGCTGTAACAAACTTTCCTCGAAAATTATATTGCATTTTTACAGTGGTTGAAGTTGTAATTCATGCAAAGTTAACTACTGTATATTGATTGCAGTCCTCTACAGTAGAACATGAGGTTTACTACTTTATAGTGTAACTAGTATTTCTAATAATACTGTATTTTTCTTTGGAAATGTATAAACACGACTGAATTCTGGATATATACTACAAATAACAATGCGTCTTTAATATTTGTGACCCAGAATTTAGATTTACTAACTCATTTAAAAAACACATATACAACTAAAATGCCTAAACATAAGAACATTTATTCAACAGCAGCAATGTATGATAAATAGTAATCGATTAAATATATTTAAGAGGAAAGAAAATTGAATTTAATGTAAAAATAAAGCATCAGATTTAACTGTTTATGACCTTATTTTGGAAATACTGTCCACTTCTGTTGGAATTTGGCTGTATTTTTTTATAGTTATTTACTATAGTATAGTTCTTTACCAGGCTATAATCATATACTATAATTCTAACTGAACTTAATATGGCGCCAGAATGGGTGTCAATACAGCTGGTGCAGCCAAAACTTTATTTTCATACATTTTGTGCCATTTTCAGCAAGAGAGAAATACTAAATGTGTCTAAATCACCAAAATGGTGCCACATGAAGATTTATGCACAAAAAGCCAGCTTGCTGTCTTTTTCTTTATCCCCTCTGTGCTTTTTGGGATCTTTCTTTCATCTCCACGTAAAGCTGGGTGCATAACAGTCCACAAAAACATCAACTCAGCCAAGCATCCAACCGCAAGAACAACATTTCATGGACTCAGAAAATCTTTTACACAATGTTTTGTAATAGATTCCCCCCAAAAATCTGTAAACTTCCCCACAGGTCTGTTTGGTCTCTCCTGCTTCCTCCTCAGGGCAAAACATAAACTCAGGAAGGGGGATTGTTCATTGTGAGAGGTTAGGACGTGACACGACGCCCCGCGTTATGTAATGCCTGAGCTCGCAAGCCCCCCTGAGTGAAGCGCTGGGTTTGAAGGATAGTGCTTTGGATAGGCCTTTCCCATCAACACACACAGACTATGCGGGGAGACGTACATGCAGGCATGCACATACACACCGACCCAAACACAGGGAGGCTGTCTCTTGATTTGTTTTGCTGTGAACTTTAACAAGGAAAAAAGAGCTGAAGAAAAAAAAAAAACAGTGGAGAGTTGCAATAACCCCGCTCACTTTTTTCTTCATAATAACACTCTTAAAAAATTGTATTTGGGAGCAAATATAATAATAACGCAACAGTTTGCATCAGTTTTGTTGAGTTGTGACAAATTCTAATTAATAGAAAAATAAGTGTAAGGTATAGGTATTATGTATTGTCACTTACTTCATGATTAGTAGGATAAACATGTTTTTAAGTTGATTATTCATAAAAAATTAGTTCTCCCAACTTGTATTTCCATGTTATTCATAAAGGATTTTTTAAAGTTTTATGTACCTAATAATCATAATTATAAACACAAGTTTTTAAGTTAGCAAATAAGATGCTACAGTGTTGAATATATAGGGGAGGGGACTTGAAATCCTGACCACAAGGTTGAAGAAAAATTAAGCCAGTTTTATTAAGTTACCTCAACTTGAATTTAGTGTTAAATCAAAAACAACACATTTTTTTAAATTTAAATTCCACACACTATGAAATTGAGCCAACATTATCATAACACCCCAATTCATCCAAATAATGTTTGCAACATAAAAGGTTCATCTAAATAAGTAAATTAAAAAATTTTTTGGCTTGCAACCGTGCATTTACTTAAGTGGTGTGCACGGTTTGAAATGCTGAAGAGTGCAGACTCTTTCTTTCTCACTCATACAAAGTCCAATTTAATACACATACGACTTAGTTCAGTGTATTATGCAAAAAAAAGATCCTGCTAACAATGCTACTAGTGCCAGAGTTTTTAGATTTCATCCAGCACTAAGTACTACAAACTTAGCAAAGCAACTTTGAATTTTGACAGCTTGAAATGCCAGCGAGAGGTGAGCTTTTTTAACTGCAGCACTCTGAAGTCATATGATGAGACAGTCAAGCTTGCTCATGACAGGCTGACAGGCCTGAGATCAAAGGGAAGGATCCTTCTTTTATGGACAGCATGTTTGCTTGTTGAGTTTTAATTTGGATTTTAAATTTTACTTAATTACTCACCATATGTGGAGAAATGTCCAATAAAAAATGCATAAAATAAGATATATATAATGAAAAATGACAGTTCTTTATTTGACAGAGAAAATCCCTCTGTTCATGCACTGTCTGTGTTGTATAATTTACCCAGGATATGGAGGTCCTTTGAAAGACATCCCCCCAGAGAGGTTCAACAGTACAGCTGTGCCAAAATCCTACCACTCACCCTGGGAGCAGGCCATTATCAATGACCCGGCCTTGGCTGACACTCTCACCACCCGCATGCCTGAGCTGGCGCCCCAACCAGACCTTCCAGGGTACAAAAGTTTCAACAGGTAACAGCCGCACAGGTGGATGGCAAGCCATTATTGAAATAAAACTGTCTGTAAAATACCAAATTTAAAGAACTGAAGCAGTTTATTGCCGTCATTTGCTCCTGTCATATTTTTACTCACTGTGGTCTCGTTTTTCACTGCAATACAGTCATGTACCTCTATGGAAACAACACAACCAGGGCTAGAAGCAGAGACAACTCAAAGGTCTCCTGTTGAGCATGACATGGTTATAATGCCATAAATCATGAAAAACAAAAACAAGAATAGAATTTCTTTAATTATTTATTTTTCAAAAAATAAAAAATAAAAATAAAAAACTAGAATCAATATGTTCAACATTTTCCTAAGCACCCATGGGTATAACTAATACAGGAAAAAACAATGGTGGCTCTACACATTATAGATATTTTACCTACTTAGCTTTTTCATGTATTTCCATACTAGTCTTCTATCTGCTTTGTGTAAGCAGTTCAGCCTAGTACTTTAAGACTGCACCAAAGATCACAGAATTTTTTGTTTTCTTTTTTTCAACAATATCTTTATTGTTTTTTTTCCACATAACAACCCTAGCTGAATGATAGGGCAATGTACAAAGACATAACAGATAGGTACCAGATCAGCCTATCCCTCCTTCCCTTCCTCCCACTCAACCCACCCCTACAGGTCTGACCATACATTCTTACTGAGTGTGTACCAATTCAAAAAAAAAAAAAAAAAAAAAAAAAAAAATA